>JASAMY010002290.1:0-108695 GCA_030248085.1 Paralinhomoeus sp. GSCO2_6 | reverse complement strand
TGCCTTGACTTTTAAGGGCGCGGTACAGCTTGTATACAGTACAGTAGACAATTCATCATTCGGCCCGAGACCATTTCAGCGACTACCGGAAATCCTCCAATAGTGCCCCCCGGGCACGGCAAGGTTGAAATAATAGTGCCCGGGGGGGGGGGGGGGGGGGCGAATGGAGGAATTGCGGCAATTACATTGTACATACATACATAAGGTAAACTCTTTATTACAGCGAGCGTCGCGTTGACGGTGTTGCTTCTCCTCGCACTCCTCATTGTCTACTGGCTGGTTCGCCACTACAGTCGACAGAGACCCTCCTCCCTGCCCTCCTCGCGGGCTCACGCCCCAGCCTTTTCCACCCAGAGCTCTGGGAAGCCCTGGGCGGACAGTCCGCCCGCCTACGAGCCACCGCCTTCTTACCACGAGTTTTTCGGCGTCTCCTACACCGTTCCACCGGCGCTACTGCATGCTGACAGCTCCAGCACTGGAGGAGTGGGCGTCCACGGGCACCAGACGCCGACCCTCGCCGCACCCACGGGGACGCAGCACTCCATCGCCCTCTACTGTGGTCCAGCGACTACAGCGGTAGAAATGAACAGGATAGAAACTGCCAACTGCGGGCTCGTGGACAATCCGTCGTTGTCGACGCAAGCAAACCTCGACAGAAGACGAGGTGCCAGCAATCAGTGCCAGACATCAGTAGAAGAACACTTTGAGGTGTAAAGGACGCTGCAGCACGTCTGCGTGTTAACTGTGATCTAGCATACAGAAGTGCATAACCAGGTACAATACGGCAAGTTGTACATTGCGAATCTAGAGAGAAGGTTGGCTCGAGTTTGACTTTGGCTCAAATGCACAGTGCTCAGCACTGGTGCATCTGCATGCCTTCGGTGTTGTTGGTAGCTTGTCATACATGTGCGCACTGCTCAATCTAACATATCAGGGTGTACGCGTCAGCGTACAACCCTAATATGTGACCACTTCTCAATGCGGGTTTTTGAATTTTCGATCGCCTATAACTTTTGATTGCCTGAACGGATTTCGAAGCGTTATGGCGCAAATGAACCGCCTTCTTCTGGGGCATCGAACGCGCCATAACGCGTTTCCTTGCTTTACTGTAAGGGGTCAATACCTCCAAAAACGTTCCAATTTTGTGGTTTTTTTTTTCGTGTTCTCCTCCCAGTTTTTGGAGCACTGCTCGCGAACGCCGAAAGCAATCAGGATGAAACTTTGCACGTATGGGCGACCCATGGCAACAATTTGTTGTGCCAAAAGATTCTTGTCTTGACTTTGTATATCCAGAGATATTGCTGATTTTATGCTTTTTTGAAGGACCCGAAAAGTTTGTGCCCTATAGGCGCTCCAACCGTTCGTCGCAGAGCTTCGCTATAAAGGGGAAAGTTGATGGCCAGGACCTAACTTAGAAAAGTTTCAACAATTGGACCGCATTGGACGCACCAAAATACATCTCCCCATTATACCAATGACATAAAATGGCGATATTTCGGTGTGGTTAGCTCGGATCGCTTTGAGGTCAATAATAAAGTTGATCACCAATTGGTGTGGAACATTTCATTCCTTAGTGCCAACGCGCTCCGACGCACCAAAATATTTTCGCTTCCGGGAAAATCGCTATATCTCGATGTGGGTACGTCGGATCACTTCGGCTAAAACACAAAAGTTGACCGCCTGCACGTGTAGATCATTTTGATTCTTTACACCACTACGCTCCGACGAACCAATATGGCACTGCAGAAGTGCACGCACGCACGCACACTGTCAAATGGGCTGCTTTGCAAGAAATTTGATGTGGGTAGGTCTGATCACTTCGGCTAAAACACAAAAGTTGACCGCCTAGTCATGGTGATCATTTCCATACTTTACATCACTATGCTCTGACGCAGCAATGTAGCACAACTGCATGTGCATGCACGCATGCACATAATGTACATAGCACCTATGTACAATGTATCGTCATTACCGTATTTTGCATGCAGCTATTGACGCCCCCCCCCAAAAAAAAACGTCTCGGTGTTGAGCGGATTCGATCGCGCCATCGTACGCGCATGTACGTCGAGCCATTCGCGAGTTGCTTTGCATTTCTTTATCAGGGTGTACGCGTCAGCGTACAACCCTAATATGTGACCACTTCTCAATGCGGGTTTTTGAATTTTCGATCGCCTATAACTTTTGATTGCCTGAACGGATTTCGACGCGTTATGGCGCAAATGAACCGCCTTCTTCTGGGGCATTGAACGCGCCATAACGCGTTTCCTTGCTTTACTGTAAGGGGTTACAAACCAATATGGTACTGCAGATGTGCACGCACGCACGCACACAATCGAATGAATTGCTTCACAAAAAACTCCATGTGGATAGGGCGGATCACTTCGGATAAAACACAAAAGTTGGCCGCCTAGTCATAGCGATCATTTTCATACTTTACATCACTATGCTGTGACGCAGCAATATAGCACAACTGCATGTGCACGTATGCACACACATAATGTTGTGCCTATGTACAATGTACGCACATGTGTTGGGCAGATGCTTAGCTGACACTTCCTGTGAGAAAGATCCGAGATTCCCATTCCTTTTTCTCAGTGGGCGGGTCAATGCTCTCGCACTCATACAAGACTAGACCACCAAGATGCACACATGGTTTTGTTGTTTTGTAAAAAGTTTTGTAAGTTGTAATTATCAGGAACCCAAGTTCTGCATTACACGTTCACGTGTAATGCAGTGCCACGTGATTGACACGTGTTCACGTTCACGTGTTCACGTGTATCCTCTCCCACCAGTGCCCACTGGTGGGAGGCATCGACACGTGGCGTCGCTTATCGCGTCCACAGGGCGACGTCCACAGGGCGATTATCGATGTTTGTCTTACGAAAAAACACTGTATTAAGGAAAAATTTGCAGGTGGCTGCAAAAAAGGTGAATATGTGACGCTCTTTTGTTGAAGTCCAGTTTGAAAAAGAGGGGTATTAATTAAGGCACGCCCCATTGATGTATAGCTGCTTACACTTTGCAGATGATCAACTTCAGTTTGAACAAACCGTGTATAAAATCCGAACCAAACGCAGCAACACGTCACATATTCGGCATTTTTTTTGTGAGCCATCTCACTCAGCTAAAACGCAAAAGCAATCCTTTCACATTTCATCTATCTCTAGCATCTATCTTTTCTTCCACAGGTCCATGTGGGCAGGGACTTCGCCCCGCCGATGAGGACAGTGCCTCGGACCAGGCTTCCTGAGCAGCCGGTCCGTAGTGCGTCTCTTCTGCTGGGTGAAGTCCCAGACCACTGTGTCCTGCGCTCAGACACGGCTGAGCCAGCACCAGACCGTAAGGTTTTGCTTCCAGGACCGCGAGCGCTCGTGCGCGCGTGCGTGCGTGCGTGCGTGCGTGCGTGCGTGCGTGCGCGCGTACGTGCGTGCGTGCGTGCGTGCGTGCGAATGGCGTGCGTGCGTGCATACGTACGTCTGCATTGTGGTCGATGTGCAAGATCATGGGGTCCTTCTCACCTGTCTCGCAACTCCGGCATATGAATGCGGCTGTCATGTGAATGCAGTGTGTTCCAGTCCAGTTAGGTCCTACAATTGCCACTGCACCTTCCTATGCACGCGAACACAAAAAATGCCGAATATGTGACGTGTTGCTGCGTTTGGTTCGGATTTTATACACGGTTTGTTCAAACTGAAGTTGATCATCTGCAAAGTGTAAGCAGCTATACATCAATGGGGCGTGCCTTAATTAATACCCCTCTTTTCAAACTGGACTTTTTTCCTTAATTTTTCCTTTTTCCTTAATTTTTCCTTAATACTTCTTCCTCAGATTGTGATCCATGTGATCAGATTCTATTGTGCACCGTGTCTTCAATGATTGTTCAATGATCACTGTGACGACGTGGGGTTGCAAATTCCCGCTCTGTTCCCAGCGTTGCGAGCTTTGAACACGATGGAGTTGTACTGATTGTACATAAACCTAGGTATGTACTTTGCAAAGCGCTAGGGCTTTCGTATGCCGTGGCTTTTGTATGGCTCGCACGTGGCTTTCGTGGATGGGGTTGTACAGATTACTTTCGAATTTACTACGGAATTTCGAATTTTATATTACTGGCATATAATAAGGCACACTAAAGAGGTAGTTCGAGGGGGGGGGGTTGATTTCTAGAGGGGTTGAGGATTAATAATGAACCAAAGCTGCATCAAGGACGGGGCTAATTGTAAAACGGCTGATGAGACTAATTAGAGTGTTTCATTTCCTACATTTCAAAAGATGTGTCAACAACAACTTCAGTGTGTCATATATATACATATAGGTGGCAGAGTAGTTGTACGCCTGTGACTTTTTCCGAGTGTTCAGTGTCCATTTCAAAACAAGTGCTGTATCAACAACAACTGCAGTGTGAAAAGATTACTATACGCCACGTGAAGAAGAGTGTGCGGTTGTGCTGACGAATTGAGAGCGGAAACTGGACCGTATGGCGAACGCGTGAACATGCACGTTCTGATGTCTTGATGCATCGTGTGTGGTTTGTGAGCTGCTCTTTTATTCCTCACTCGCAACATTCCTTTGACTGTGCCTATACACAGCTGGTGACAAGATTTGGCTCGTGAGAGTTGCTCAAATTATTGCTCGTTGGCACTGAGAATCGTAGTGCATTGCGCTAATGTAGCGGAATCTTCACTCGTCGGGTTTGTTTGCACGCGCTCACAGTTGCATGTAGAGAGACTTGGCAAACGTTGACGCTCGCACATGTATACGTGTGTGTACAATACATGTGCATACGTAGGTACCTACAATGTGCAGAGCAGACAAGATAAAGATATGGACGGACACGTGAACGCACGTCACTGCAGTTTCGCAAGTTCGTCTTTACGCCTATTCTACACTGACTGCGGGGCCATTTGATGCAGCGCAAACAGTATACAGCGCAAACAGTTAATGTATGTAGCTGTGCACGGAATTTGTTAAATTCCATCATCAAACACTCTGCACCTGTTACCGAAAGCGCATTTGTAACGCCGCACGAATCACAGCGAATCTCATAGAAGTATAAATGTGATTGATCACATTGATCATAATCTGCGAACATTCTGCTAGTGCATTGGATCACACCGAAATAAAACTATAGGCGCACCATGTGACAATCAAAAACAACAACGTACACATACCCCATATACACGTTGCGAAAGAAGGCTTGGCACTTCTACATACATAGCTTGTATAGTTATGCTTGAGTTGCGGACTCATGGCGGAAAACTTCACAGCACCAACCTACATACAGAATATGCGGAGCAGTGCACTAAAATTGTTGCATCGGCCTTTACATCTCACAGTCCACTACTGACAGCATGCAGCCATTGCTCGCTCGCCGCAGCCCATCTTCCATCGGGGCTGACAACGGGATGTCCAAGAGCGCATGGTTGCGAGCTACCGTCCAGAGAAACGGAATCCTGCTCTCTTGAGTCGGCCGCTGCAGCAGCTGGACCACAGTAGACGGCGATGGAGTGTTGGTCCGTCGACTGGGACGCCTGCCTGTGGACGCCCACTCCTCCAGCACTGGGAGTGTCGGCGTGCAGCAGTGCGGGTGGACCGGCGCCGAAGAACTCGTCATAGGAGGGCGGCGGCTCGTAGGCGGGCGGACTGTCCGCCCACAGCTTCCCAGAGGCGTCGGTGGTGAAAGCTGCCTCGGCGTCAGCCCGCAAGGAGGGCAGCGAGGCTCCCTGTCGGCTGTAGTAGCGCACCAGCCAGTAGACGACGATGAGCAGCAGCAGAAGCAGCACCGTCGCGGACACGCTGACTGGAAATCGAGAGAGATTTGAGTGCAGAAAGCTGGAGGCTGATGTTGTCGAATTTGGGGCAATGCTGTAGGCGGCCCATTACAGCATATCCGTCCCCATGGCACCTTCCCGTCTCGAGCTGCATAATTAGCCAAAGACCTTTGGAAGAACGCCATCTGTAATCTAGGGCAGCGGTGGCACAAGAAAATCCATTGAGAGGAAAGTCCTCGATCTACTAGTAGATCAGTCAAGAATCGAACCCAGAACCTAGAAGCCAGAAGCAAAAGGCCGATTCTCTACCACTAGGCCATACACTGCCGTGCATAGGTAAAGCTGGAACAATATCTTTTATGATGATTGTCTCACCGATCTCACTGGTCGAGACGTTGTTCGCGAATTCGCTTGCCCCAAAGACGCCTGTCATGCTTGAAGACGATTCGTAGACTGTGTCTTTGTAGCTTGACTATATTTCACGAAGCGACGAAGCTTTTCCTTTCTTGTGTCTCTTCTGACAAAGTCTACAAGCGCAAATGGCGCGCTTAGAGGCTCTTGCAAGTCTTTGAGCGCGCGCGCTAGCGGAAAAGAACGGTGACGTGAAGATAAGAGCAGCCGCGGGAGGGGGTGGGGGGGGGGGAATTGGCATGAATAGTGGCACTGCTCTGACGCACGGTCAGCGGTTTCCGCAATGTAGCGGTTACAGTGCGACCCAAATACAGCCACCCGATTACGGTGCTCCGGGCGGGTAGAGAGAGGTTAAAAGTATAGTGCCAAATAGTGCACAATTGGAGGACTAACGGTATGTGCCTACGCTTCTGTTCCACAGAACAATTCAGTGAACACTGCCGGACGGCAGGCGACTTGACAAACGTTGAGCCATCTAGGTTCCGTAAATCCTCCAATAGTGCCCCCGGCTTGGCTCGGCTCACGCAGACGAACACGTGAAATGACACGTGACAGCGTGAACATATACGTAGTCTACCGACATGCTGTGAATGTGCACTCTTTCTCTCTTGGTAGGTACCTTACACTCTTTCAAGAGGTATATTCTGCCCACAGTTCGCAATCAATTAATTGGCGATGTGACACGCACACTGTGAATGCATACAATTGATTGTTGTTGGGGATTGGGATTCGCTCTCTCCGCTACTACAGTACAACAGTCGCAAGCAATAAAGCAAGCCCTGGGTCCAGAGCAAGAAAGCCTCGATTCGCACGTTTAGCGTGCTCGACTTAAGTACCTTAAATCCTCCAATAGTGCCCCCCCCCCCAGGACACTTTCAACCTTGCCTTACCCATGGGCACTATTGCAGAGGAGGCTTTATTGGGGTATTTACGGTATCATAAAGGGACGCACGGTGTGCGAACGCACACTTACGTACACTATGTAGTCGTGGTTTTAAGATTCTGAACACGCCAGCGCACGTCACTCCCAGTGCGGCAAGTTTGTCCTTACGCAAACAAGCGACGTCGTTGCGTATGAAACGGTTTCGCAACTATGTAGTTCCTACATGTTAGAGATAGCGGGGGGAGGGTCGTGCATAGGCCCGCAGACAAGTGCAACGCCAGGGCACGCATGATTCAGGCTGGTTTACATAGCTACTGCAGTAGAAACGCGACGATACAGAACGTTGCGCAATGGTCGCAATGAAACTCAAGCGCAATGTAAATCAATATGCTTGATGTAAAAAAATGAAATGATTGTTCGCGTGCGTGCGTGCGTGCGTGCGTGCGTGCGTGCGTGCGTGCGTGCGTGCGTGCGTGCGTGCGTGGGTGCGTGCGTGCGTGCGTGCGTGCGTGCGTGCGTGCGTGCGTGCGTGGGTTCGTGCGTGCGTGCGTGCGTGCGTGCGTGCGTGCGTGCGTGCGTGCGTGCGTGCGTGCGTGCGTGCGTGCGTGCGTGCGTGCGTGCGTGCGTGCGTGCGTGCGTGGGTGGGTGCCGCGTGCTGATCCCCTCACCCCAAGCTTTTTATACGCTCACCCCACGCTTTTTATCACGTGTATGCATTTGCGCACGCGCGCGCGCTCACACACACACACACGCACGCACGCACACACACACACACACACAAGGCGGATGCCGGTTGGTGTTGGTCAAGTTTCAACTTCTGCGAACGGCAAACGGTGAGCGTGCTTGTTTAGTTTTGCTTTTTTAAGTGTTTTGCTGTAGAGCGGAATCCCGTCTTAGTATTCCTAAAGTTGGTACACAACGTGGAGAGCGAACAATGACCTCTGTTCGTACCTTACCTATGCGCATATAAGCGGTTCTGTTTGAACATACGTTTTCGGTGCAAGACTTACTCGACACGCTTGAAATGGCAGACGACGCCAGCCAGTGCCAGCGTTTACCTTCGATCCACAGCTGAGGCGAGGCAGCGTTCTCATTGTCAAACCTTGTCTTGAATTGGCCATCATATCCTTGTGCTTTGCCGGTGAACCGCATGCACAGAGATGACAGAGAACGAACGGAAGCGCTTCACAACATGAGGACTTCAGCGTCAGGTTTTTTTGGTGTCAACCATCATCCAGCCCACAAGACCAACGTCTCCACCAGTGAGATCGGTGAGGGAATCTATCTCTACTCCTGTTCTTTAACACGTTGGCAGCACAGCAGTGCCGTAAACTCGATAGTTAGGCTACTGAACTCACGTTCTCTAGAGGTTTACCCCCCAAGTCTGCGGGGTATACCGGGTCTGCGGAGTCTGCGGGATACTGCAAGTCCTCTAGCCATGAACGCATCCAATGGTGTCTGGGTACAACCCGGGGCAATATTGGATGAATTTAGGACATAGGGGTCTAGGGGTTATATCGGGTAAACCATCTCACTCACCACCTCTTCGTCGCAGGGAGCGTGTTGCTGACGTTGTTGGCGCTGTCACTGCTCTTCGCCATCTACCGGTGGTTGCCGCTGCGCCGCTGCTGCCGACGACGACGCAGCCGGCGGGCTGACGACGACAACGACGATGGCGAAGCGTTCACCACGACGGCCTCTGGGAAGCTGTGGATGGACAGTCCGCCCGCCTACGAGCCGCCGCCCTCCTACGACCAGTTCCGAGCGTCCGTCGTCGCCCACTACTCCCACTCATCAGCACCGGACGCTGACGTCGTCAGAGCTGGAAGGGTCGGCGCCCAAGGGCAGGCGTCGGCGGCCAAGGCCAAGGCGAGGACGCACTCCACTGCCGTCTACTGCGGTCCCACTGCAGCAACCCCAAATGGACATGATTCTCCGGGTGGAAGCGTGCAATCACGGGCTTTTGGGCAGTGCTTCACTGTCGACGCCCGCCTCGCCCACTCAGCAGCACTGGACGCTGGAAGGGTCGGCGTCCACCGACAGGCGTCGGCTCTCGCGCCACCAGAGGGCCACTCCACCGCCGTCTACTGTGGTCCAGGCAACTGCTGCAACACGTGCCTGCAGCGGTGGAAATGCAGAGGATTCCCTGGGTAGCAGCTTTCAGTCACTGTCGGCTAAACACTCCCTCAACGTTTATACTCTAGCAGGTCTAGCTGAGGCAGCTGAGGAGACGAGCGATTGAAAGAGAAAGTTCTGGGTCTCACCCAGACTGCTTCTGCGGTTATTTTGAAAACACACTTCTGTAGAAGATGATGCACTGCATGTACAGTTTGGAGTTTATGGCAGCTGCCCAAAGTACTAGATACCTGTAGTACATGCATGTGTAGGTTCTCCACTTATAGCCGTATACCTGCATGTATAGATTGCAAACTCACAATTTTCTATAGGATCGTTCCCTTGGGTTGGGTTGGTGTGTCTCAACAAAATGTTGCATGACACTTCCTTAAATTCACTGTAATGTATTGAGTGTCAAAACCCTTTGCAGTTTGCTGTACAATGCTGTCTCAGCCTGTGATCAATCATGCTGGCGTTTTTGTGATTTGCTGTGCGATTCTGCTTCTGGCTCAAATGGCTACTAATGTAGAAGACACCACGCACATGAGAGTCACGCTGTTTAAAGTTGACGAACTCACGCTATACTGCGAACTCTCTTACCTATTCTTGAGACTACTCTTGAGAACTATTCTTGAGAAATAAACAAACAGTAAATTTACTTGTAAAAACTGCTCTAGCACACGTTTACGCAATGAATCACCATCATGACTATACGGTTGTGTGAGCCATGAATACCATTCTGCCAGTATCATTTTGACTGAGCTCATTGGTTTGTTTCTTTTTTTTTAACCCACTTGTTGCGTATGAAACCGGAGAAAAGCCGCAATGCCAACAATTTAGTGTCCCCCTAGCAATCTAATAAACGTGGGTTGAAACAATAGTGGGTCGGCATGCTTTCTGAGAATGTGCAGCATTTGCGAGCATCAATAAACCTGCAACACAGCTTTGAAGAGCAGTGCACGAGGACAATGCATATTGTACAGTGTTAGCGCAAGGGTACACGTGTCTGAAGTGACTGTCATCATGTCAATGCGTCACCAGGATAAGACCATCCTTCTTTCTCGCCCCCCCCCCGTCCGGTCGGGGTTCTTCTCTTCACGTCCTCGTCGCGGGCTCCCGTCGTTTACAACCAAGCTTGAGCCGCCTCAGACAACCCCATTTGAATTTCGGACACTGCAAACTCGAAGAACGTAAACTGCGCTGTAGACTTCGATATAGCAAGGGCCAAGCAACTGTCTTGAACCCTCTTCAGCATGGCAGGCCTCTTGAGCTACGACGACGTCAAGGTCAACGTGTCCACCGGCGAGCTAGGTGAGCAGCCCTTTTGTGTCCAGGTCGTCCCGCCTGCTCACTCACATCTCTCTCTGGTGCGCAGTGAGCTGGGCGGTGACACTGCTGGTGCTGTCGCTGGTCGTGGCCGTCCACATCGCGCTGCGGCGTCGTCGGCAGCGTCGCTCTCCGCCCGTCGTCCCTACGGGCGTCTCTGGCAAGCCGCCGGAGGAGGACAGCCCTCCCGCCTATGAGTTCCCGCCCTCCTACGAGGATTGCTCCAGCGACGCCGTCGTGCATGGCTGCTCGCCTGGCGGTTACCCCGACCCATCGCACGGTAGTGGGAGCGGCGCAGCGGTCGACGTCCATCAGCGGGCGTCGTCTCGATCGCGACCGGAGACGACCGGACAGTGAATCGACATCTGAGCAGTGCAGAAGCGGAGTGACTGCGGCGTTAGAAGCCCCGGGATTTTGTTGATTTGTGAGTTGAGTTGATTCGTTGATGATTTTGAGAGCGGGTACACTCAGTGGTAAGGCGTCGTCCTGGTCCTGGTTCGACTCCGTTCCACAGCGGCCACGGTGTACTAATACCTTTGTGCAGAAGTAGGAACGCTCTCATTCACCCACCACGGTGTATACGCCCTATAGGGCGGCTCCGGGGCTTCGGCCCGAAATCCGTGCCAGGTGGGCGGCCCACCTTCCCTCGCGGGTGAAGGACGCCGCTGTTGTGATACGGTGGAACTCTCCCTTGGCCCTTCCCTGTCTGACATTACCTACGCCTCCACGGTGTGTTGGGATTGCGCCAAATGAAATCTAAAACATAGATTTTGTTGATTGAATTGCGCATAGCACGCAAGCAAACACGCGCGACCAGTGCAAGCAGGCTTTTCGCCTACGCCACCGCATTTTGCGCCCGAAAGGCAAAACAACACTGTAGGGTTACTATGTCGCCGCTTGTCTGCCACCGGTGAAATTACGACGCTACTCCTTGTACACCGTTTAAGCCTCGCTCCCATCAGAAAATTGGGCTGCGTGCGTTATATGTACAGGGTGTATCAAAACTATATGCCCCTCCCCCCTAGGGAAATACTGGTTTGACGGATTTTGCTGAAATTTAACATGGACGTAGGCCTAACAAAAATACATGACCAAATTAAATTTCACGCAAATCGAACAACCGAGCGTCGAGATAGGAGCAATTATCCAAGGTACAGTGAAAAAAAGTTGGTTTTGCCTAAAACATTACTATGTGTTCTCATTTCTCATTGAATGGTAAACAATTGTTTTAAACGAGTATCGAGGGCCATGTCGCGCTTATGAAAGGTCAACGACACAGACCAAGTGCGTCTCGTCGATGAAGCAGCTGCAGTCACTTTCTGAATGCACGCGACACAGGTGCACAGTTCATCACCAGAAATTGGGTGGCTCAGGCCTCAGAAGCTGTAGCGATCAGAACGATGGGTCACCGAGCACTGGAACAGAGAGCGGCATGACTCGGCCATCACCGACCGATCTGACGTCGACCCAGCACTGCTGATTCTCCAAGAAACGGGTGCAGTGGTGAAAACGGGTGCAAGAATTTTCACTGTACCTTGTATGATTGCTCCTATCTCGACGCTCGCTTTTTCGATTTGCGTGAAATTTAATTTGGTCATGTATTTTTGTTAGGCCTACATCTATGTTAAATTTCAGCAAAATCCGTCCAACCAGTATTTCCCTAAAAGGGGAGCATATACCGTAAATCCTCCAATAGTGCCCCCGGGGCACTATTTTTTCAACCTCTCCTTACCCGGGGGCACTATTGGAGGGGGGGGCACTATTGGAGGGGGGGCCTCTATTATTTCAACCTAAAAATTTTGAATGGTAATGCTAGTTTCGCTGTCAAATTTGCCGATTTTTCGGTGATTTTGATCACTTTTGCCACATTTAATGGTTGATTTACCGTTAATAGTTGCTGAAACGTACTATTATTGGTTGGTAGTAGTGTGTATACACGATATAAATGTACCTACCACTATATTTTTGCCCACAAAAGGCACATGGCACAACATACCCCTTCCCCCCGGGGGCACTAGTGGAGGGGGGGGGCTCTATTAGTTCAACAGTGCCGGACCCGGGGGCACTATTGGAGGGGGGGACACTATTGGAGGGGGGGGTTGTATTGGAAGATTTACGGTAGTTTTGATACACCCTGTACTCCTCCTGACGTCCTCCTCCAACACGAAACGTCGACCGTGTCCGTTGTGATTCAAAAGTGAACGGGTTTTTGTTCTCTCAAAAGGAGCCCTACTCGTTCTACCCACCAAGACTAGCTTACGCCTTCGAAATGAGTTGGGAAGACGGCTGGCAGATGGAATCCAAATCAAAGGAGCTGTAGAAAGCTCACGGACATTACGGCGCTGGCGCACTTCTCACCTTGAGAAAGTGTGAGATTCAGTTACCATATTTGGAGAGGGGGCGGGGCGGCAGCGTTTCAAGCTTAAGTTTCACAGGAGTTCTATTGGGAGGGGTTCCATGGGAGGGGGGGGGGGAAATGTAAAGACCGATTGCTGCTGTGATGCTCACCATCGTTGTAATGTCACCCGCCCAGAAAATGATTTGTTACCCGCTGTTATCAGACACTCGCCTTAACTAAACGTTTCAGACTCGTAAGCCGGCCGGGAGCGCAAATGTGGGGGCTTCCAAACCCTACGCCGTTTTTTTTTTTGAGCACGAATGTAGTGCAAAAAGTTTGTAGTGTAGGGAGCGTTACACGGTTTTTAATGCAAAGCAATGCGCCGCAGGTTCTTTTGTTCTTGTCGTCTTCATCACGATTTGAATTGAAAATTGATACAAACAGATTGGTATATTGCAACAGAGAGTACAGAGTTTGAGCTTCGGAGAATTTCGGGGGGGGGAGCAGTCCCCCCTTGGCTACGCCACTGCTCGGGGCACAACACTTTAAACCTTGCCTTACCAAGCTGAACTATTGGAGGGAGGCTCTATTTGATTATTTACGGTATATGTACCAGTAGCGGTATTTCCAGTAGCTAGTTCGTTGTTCGTCGCATCACATTGTTTTGTTGTTGAGATTCATCAAACTGTAAATGGGGAATATTATTGTAGGTAGGTTAGGGTGTGCTTTGCATGCATGGATTTCCCGGTTCATGTTGCAAAGTGGACTTCTTGTTCTGCTGCTTGTTCGTCTGTTTATTAAATTTTTATTTTAAAGTGTTTCTGCTGTTACTCGTCTCTCCTGTGTCCGTAATCCGCTCGCAGCAAAGAGACGATGGGGTACCCGTACAGTGCATCTCTGCGTGTTCTGTTCAGTAGGTAGACGTATGCACTCTACTGCATGCACTGCATCTGTTGTCACGGAAAACGACAATAAAATATATTAAAATTTCGAGCACTAAGTACATTGTACGACCAAATCACAATATGGGAGCCACGACACCAGTGGGGAATGTAAAAAACCATATGCGTAGACAACATGGACCGACACAACACAACAGAAGATCAATAAATAAATAAATAACGTAAACCCTATAATTAGCCCCCCCCTATAATTAGCCCCCCCTATAATAATACACCCTCCCAAGACCACTTTGAGTTAATAAGCCCCCCCCCCTATAATTACGCCCCCTCCCTAAATGAACCATCGTCTAAAAGGCACATGTTTCCATGTCTGGGTGTATGTATGGTCGCGTATGTGTATGTATGTACACGTATGTGCATGTGAGACTGTGTGAGAGTGTGTTAGAGTGTACCAACGTGTGTGCACAGCGCCTTTTTCCCTTAAAAATCGCCTCCACGCGCCTTTTTTGCCCACACATCTTCCCACTCATCGACACTTCCAGTTTATAAGCCCCCCCTATAATTAGCCCCCCCTATAATTATACACCCTCCTAGAGCTCGAACGAAAAAATTAGCCCCCGGGGGGCTAATTATAGGGTTTACGGTAAATGAATAATCAACGAATTGATAAATTATGCATCATACAATCTCCTTGAGCTTCGTCTGCTTGGCGACCTGTAATTGTGCAGCGTTTGCCCATTGTCTGACTCTGCCTTTTAAAAGAAAACTTTAGTGCTGTAGTTTGTAATTACCTAACTCACATAAGGTGTACTACCTAGTTAAATACACTGTAAATCCGTGATAAAGATTTCGGTTTTACATCATAACAGTGAAGTATTGGATCGCAACAACCATATCGAGGACTATGAATTAATTACCAAGTTGATTACTACCGTAAATCCTCCAATACAACCCCCCCCCCCCCTCCAATAGGTCCCCCAGGTATGGCAAGGTTGAAATAATAGAGCACCCCCTACAATAGTGCCCCCGGGGGTAAGGGGTATGTTGTGCCATGTGCCTTTTATGGGCAAAAATATAGTGGTAGGTACAGGTATATCGTGTAGACACACTACTACTACTAACCAATAATAGTACGTTTCAGCAACTATTAAGTGATCATGATTAAGTGATGGCAAAAGTGATCAAAATCACCGAAAAATCGGCAATTTTGACAGCGACTAGCATTACCATTCAAAATTTTTAGGTTGAAATAACAGAAGCCCCCCTCCAATAGTGCCCCTCTCCAATAGTGCCCCCGGGTAAGGAGAGGTTGAAAAAATAGTGCCCCGGGGGCACTATTGGAGGATTTACGGTAATTAAACACCCCAATTATGTAAAAGCAGTCGCTCACCGATCTGCAAGTCATCTCGCACTGCTGCCTTGTACTGAACCGGTTTGCATTGCCCTGGCAGCCTCGGTAGAAGAAGGGCTCACAGGTGCCCGCTGATTGGTTGAACCGGTAGTATAGGCCAGGCAGGCCTGTCGTCAACCGTTCCTTCAGCAGTAGCGCAGTGATGGCGCAGTATTGGCCACCGCTTGAAACGAGCTTGCAAGGGTCCGCGGAATCTAGGTCCGGAGATGATGAAAATCTGAGGCCGGTCTTGGAAAATGATCCTGAAATGCACACACCGGTTTGCTGCATGTGTCACTGTTGGAGGAGTGCAGTACAGACAGGGTACAGCAAAGATTTGGTGCAGTTGGCAGCCATTGGCGAGCTGCATGCAAACACAAAGAGTGCGTGGTGCGAGAAAACTACACGGGTGTGTAAGTTAGCATCAACGTATTAGGTTGCACTTACTATCCAATTTTTTAATTGAAGTTGAAACATTCTCTCTCAGAAGAGTAATGAATTTGTGCCGACTGTAAAGTATAGCGATCGACTAGTGAACTGCGGAATTGTGAAATTACAACTCGTTGAAAGCTTTAAATTCTGTATTATCCCAGGGCTAATTTAGCTTTGGTTCTGGGGGCTCTGGGAGGGGGCTAAAAATTGCATTGGGAGGCTCACTAAAGGGTGTTTTTTTATATTATCACATTTCTTTTTTGAACAACTATTGTTTCTTTTGGTCGGATTGCTATCAAAATTGGAACACGTATACTCAAGACTTTGGAATTTTGTCTGAAAAAAGAATCGTTTAATTCGGTTGAGGATTCCGAGAGTTATGGCGTTCCAAATCAGATGTCGCTTTTTGGGCAGATTTTGCAAACCATCGTTTGAGTCGTAACTGTCCAGTACTGTACGCCAAATTTCAAACGCCAAACTTTGCTTTTGTCTGGCGCAGCTCGTCTAATACGGTCGGCGCACAGTATTCTCTGCTGCTGCTCGACTGAAACCGCCCCCTCTCCATCCGCCCTCCCCCACTCCATACCAACCCAACGGCCCAGGTTGTTCGCCATGTGAAATCTGCCCAAAAAGCTACATTTATTTTGGAGCGCCATAACTGTCGGAATCCTCAACCGAATTCGACGATTCTTTTTTCAGACAAAATCCCAACGTCTTGAGTATAAGTGTTCCAAATTTGATAACAATCCGACAAAGGAAACGAAAGTTATTCAAAAAGAAATGTGATATTTGAAAAGCCCTTTATACAGACTTGGCTGCTCACAAATGGAAGGGTCGCTGTGACGACGCTTTTGTGTGGACGCTTACGCACAGGTGGGTTAATTAGAGAGCCTACAGTGCGAGCAAACGAACCCTTGTGCAGCGGTGCAGTACTGCTCTGGTTCGCAAGCAGTGCCCTCTTCCGTCTAAGCTGTGCAGTCTCCTCACCAGTCTCTTCTTTGGCAACACTGATGACAAAGCTGCCAGAGTTTATGGGTTGGGGTTTCTCCGGGTTCAATGGAGAAGTGTCTGGCAAACCAGCCAGCAACGTCGGCTGCTCCAGCACTTCTCCAGGGTTGGCTGGTCTCTTGTCCAAGTTGGGCGCGGCGACTGGGTCTGGGACGGGATTGGGACCGTTCTGCAAGGGCAGGGGACAGCAGACTCTGAGGCTGTTCTCTGAGCTGATGACGCAGAAGTGTCCGAGAGGGCAGAGGGGAGCTCCATCGAAGATGGCTCCGCAACTGTAGGCGAAGCCATTGGCTGAGGAGAGTGGTCGGGAGCCATCTGGACAGCTAAGGTGTGCTGCCAGAGTGTGGCTGGTTGGCAGTTGGTTGTTGACCTTGGTCTGTATCTGCTGCTCCATCCCTGGAGGCGACACTCCCGGAGGCAGCAAGCCAGGTGGCTTGGGAGAGTTCTGGTCTTGGTTGGGGCTGACTCTGCTGATGGACTTGGCCTTGTCTACGGGTGCCCGGGAAGGTATGCTGTCAATGATTGGGAGTGAACCCTGGAGCACCATCGATGGAGCATCGGCACTGCTCAGGAACTGGGTCTTTTGGTCGTCGAGAACAGTTTCTTTCGGCTTCTGTCTTCTTGTCGAAGGTTGTTCAGGCACCATGGATGGGGCATTAGGGGGAAGCGTCTTGCCATTGTAGAGCAATGGGCAGCAAACGCCAGGAGGTTCCAGTTGGCATTCGTAGCCAGGAGGACAGCCAATCGCGGCGGCACCTTGGCCACAGACGACTGGGGTCAGCCCACCAAATGGCAGATCACCATTGGAACACTTGCCAGCGGGTGCGGCTAAATGAGATACAAGGTATGATCGGAAATTTGAAAACGCTGCAGTGAAGAACTATATACAGGATTCTGTCTATATTATGTACTGCGTATGCACTTATACCACCCACATTTTCTTTTAATATTCAAATCCTCCCTTTTCACAAAGCAATCAAGAACTCACACATTACGCAGCTCCGCTCACAGTCTTTCTTGTTGCCAAAGTTGTTGGAATTGCCACCATAGCCACCATAGTAAAACAGTCTGCATTGGTCCGTCCTGGTGTCATAGTAGAATCGCAAATGCGATCCCTTTCCAGGCCCCTTGTCCTTTGGATGGTTACAGTTGCCTTTTCTTTGTTTCAGACCTGAAAAATGGCTTCTTTATGCGTACAGAGCTTACAGACTTTTAGTGAATTGTAGATACAAACGACAGTTTTAACAAACAACTTAAACACAAATACACTCTCTTGAATATTGCTTTCTTGAATAAAGTCCGTTTTAAACTGTAATAATTATCTATAATATACTTATGGTAAATGTTCCACATTTCTTGTAAACTACCTACACGTACTGCAACGACTGTTCGATGGTAGTGCCTGTCTTACATACGCTTGACAACTGGTGGTCCAGCGCCGTTCGCTGAAGGTTCGCTGACGACTTCTGGAAGGAACTTGGGAACTGCAGCTGCAATGCTGCCTGCAGAAAACGTGCTCAGCAGGGGATTGATTGCCAGGGCCAGACTCCTTCTCAGCTGCTGTCTCGCTGCAGCCACCATGCTGCTGTATTGCACGCTGTTCACTGGTTTCCCAGAGCCTAAAATAAAAGAAAGAACATTAAGCAGGTGCACTACAAGATTATTCGTGCTCATGCAGACTTTCAACGGGTGCAGCAGCATCTCTCTTCCGGCGCCGGCTCAGGTGGCCATCGTATCCAGTCGACATGAAGATGTCAGCGCCGGTTGACTTGCCTGCTCAAAGTGGACATGCACATGCGACTGGCATGCTGGTGAGGGTGAGTTGTGGTGTGAAAGCTAATGACGATTACCTGGTGAGCTGTATGGATCCTCTTCAATGGGACAACAGAAGAAGTCGATGCCATTGAAGTAGCACTTGGAACCTGCTGGACAATGGCCACCCCCTGGAAGACACATCACTGGTCGCCCACTTGCGTATCTCACTGCTGCCATTCCGTTGGGACAGAGGGGAATCAGTGGTCTGCCTATAATTATTAGGTACATTAGACAGAAATTCATAGATGCTATTGTGTTCAAAAAACAGCTCACTTGGACCACTTGGGCCATATGGACCATTGCTGTTGGTGCTGTCACCATATCCACGGTCAACATTGTTGCTCTGGTAAGAGCTTGATGATGAGGATGGTTGATACGGTCCAGGGGTGGCTGCTGGAGAACCATAGGGTCCAGGCTGACCGGCACCACCACCACTACTGTAGCTGCCACCGCCATTTCCCTGTGGTTGCTGTGGGACGTTGTGAGGTTGCTGGCCACCACCATATGAAATTTGAGAATCTGGCCTATATTGAGGCTGAGAGGGTGCACCATACTGAGGCTGAGGTGCTTGCTGAGAACCATAGCCATTTGCAGGCACTGGTTGTGGCCCATAGGGTTGAGGTTGGTTTCCATGGCCATATGGCTGAGGCTCAACCACCAACTCACCAGGCAAGCCACCAGGCCAGATCACTGGATAACCTGGGAAGGCAGGGCCAACAGGCACATATGGTGTTGGGTATGGTTGAGGGGTAATGTGAGGTGGTGTGGGTTGAGAGTAGACTGGAATTGGTGGTGTTGGAGTAAACATTGGTGGTCGAGGGGGATCTTCATCCTTAGATGCAGGAGTTTCATCCAGAGCTGAAGTGCACCATGATTGCATTGCGTATAGGTACCAGTACCTTACTCACTTCAAAGTACAATAATTATTGCAATTATACCATAAACCCTATGATTAGTCCCACTTTATACATAGTTACCCCCCCCCCCTTATAATTATACACCCCCTAGAGCTCAAATGAATCAATTAGCCCTGGGAGTTGGCTAATTATAAGGTTTAAGGTATTACAATACAGAATTCAACTGAATATTCCAATTGCTACAGTACATTTAGCTTCAAAACCTTTAGCAGGTTGCGTGGGCACTGCTGGCGAGCTCGTTGCAGATGATGGTGGTGTTGGTGTTGCAGGAGCAAAGGTCAATGAAGCTGGTGGCGTTGGTGTTGCTGGTGGGCTGTCCCTGTGAGCAGGAGAAGTTGGTGTTGCAGGATAGCTGGGTGCAACAGTAGTTCGAGGCGGTTGAACTAAAATACTTTCCTTCAAAATTGCCGATTAAAGTACAACCTCTCCTCTTGGCGCACCTGAGTACGTGTCACTGGGTCGCGTGGGTGTCGCAGGTCTGGAGTACACGGCTGGTGGAGGCGTTGGCTCTCTCTGTGGTGGAAGGGCTGGCTGCTCGTACCGAGTGACAGGTGGCTGGGGCGTGGCTGGCCTTTGACCACCATATGGTTCAGGTGCAGTTGGCTCACTGGGTCTCAATCCACCACCATTATACGGCTGGGGCTGGCGAGGCTCTGATGGTCTCTCTCCACTGTAAGGACCAGGAGGATTGGGCTCGGAAGGTCTCTGTCCTGTATATGGCTGAGGTGGCTTTGGCTCCACCGGTCTTTGTTGGCCATATATTTCTTGAGGTCGAGTGGGCACTCTTTGGGGTCGTGCTAGAAATGTGCTGTATGCATTCGTTGGTTGTGGCAGTTGTGCTTTACTACATGCTCTGATCTACAGGAGCACAAAAGCAAATGTTGAGGCACCTCAGTCTCCTTTTGATACAGTGTGAAACGTTTTTCTAAGCGCTCCAAGCTAAAAAAAACTTGGAGCTTTGCTGTAATGATTCTCTTCATAAACTGCATCAGTGCGTCAAAACCCAATTTGCACAAATTACATTGCAAATGAAAATTGGGCGCCCATTGTGCTGACCATCATGCACACTAGCGCACCTGTAATTGGTCTCTCTTGGTTGTAGCTTGGCTGAGGCGGCCTGGGTGTTCCGGGTGAGTCATAACCTTCTTCTGGTTGGCGAGGCTCTCCTGGTCTTAGGTAAGCTGGTTGGGGTGGCCTTGGTGTTCCAGGTGAAGAACCGTAAGCCACTTCTGGTTCACGAAGCTCGCCTGGTCTCAGGTAGTTTGGTGGCTGTGGAGTTCCAGGTGTCTCATAGCTTGGACTTGGTGGCAGTGGTGTTATTGGCTTTATGTAAGCAGGTTCAGGCGACTGAGGTGTGGCAGGCTCGCTATAGTGTGGCTCTGCAGCAGTTGGCGCTTGAGAACCGGAATACAGTGACGTTGGGTGCTGAGGTGTTGCTGGTGACTGGCCAGCACTGGAGCGTGTTGACTCTCTCTGAGGAGGTGCCACTGTAATCAGCCATACATAATTTTTTGTATTGACGTTGTCGGTCGATAGAATGCTGTACTTTTTTACCTGTGATTGGCCTATAAGGTCCAGTTGAAGCAATATCGTTTGAAGGCCGGGTTGGGAGTCTCTGAGGTGGGAATCGGGCTGAAATGATTGCTCGATCAAATTGCACTCAAATTACAATCAATGTACTGTGTACCATAAGTATAACATGAGTGAAAGAGTTATCATGCATACAGTGACACTATGATCAGTATGACCAAGCCAATCCAACAGCTCATGCGTAATTCTGGCATGCAGTGCAATAGCAGTAGAACCATACGCTGTGTTGGTGATGCAGTTGTCTCTGGCAGCAGGTCTGTTGGGTATGCTGAGATTACACTTTCTGGAGGTGTTGGGTGTCGTTGGGGTGGATTTGTTGAAACCTTTGTCGACATTGGACGCTGTGATGGTTGACTAGTGGCTGGGTAGCTGAAGTCTGGAGGCTGAGCGGTTTGAGGAGGGAGTCCAGTGTACTGGGGTTGAGGTGTTGTCTGCAAGGAAGGTGGCGATGGTCTGCCTTCAGGAGGACGACTCCATGGATCAACAGAGTATTCTGGCTCAAAGGTTGCTGGTGTGTGTGGAAAGCTTGTTGGTGAAGGTCTGGATGGCTGTCTTGGACTTGGTTGAGGAAGTGACGTTCCAGAATACTCTGGATACCCATTACCAAGAGGCTGCAGGGGCTGTCTCTGTGGTCCAAGCACAGTTGGAGGCCCAGTAGTTAGTGGCCCTGGCTGCTCAGGGTGCCTTGATGGTGCGATAGTTTGCTTCTCACGCGTACCAGGTGAGTGAGAGCGCGTTGCTGGTGCAAATGATGTTGGCGGATAAGGATCTCCTGAAGGCTGCTCACGTGGTTCAATTGTAGATGGCCACCTTGGTCCTGCAGTTGGTTGAAATTCAGATAGTGGGCCTGGGCGGTTAGGATGCCTTGATGGGGCGAGGGTTTGCCATTCAAGGGGGCTAGGTGCATGAGGTCGAGTCGATGGTCCAAATAATTCTGGTTGACTAGGGATTCCTGAAGGTTGTAGAAATGGCTCATGTGTTGAGGGCCTCTTTGGGCCATGGTCAGGCTGGCTGGGCATGTGTTGTTCTGGTTGCAGTGGCGATGGCTTATTTGGTCTTGGTTGAGGCTGATTCAGTTGTCCACCATGTGGCTGCTGCCGAGGAAGGTCTGAAATTTCTGGTCCAGCCCTGGGATTTGGAACAAAAGGTGCAAGGGGTCCAGTCATTGGCTCTTTGAACTCCTCACTAGTTGTTGGCTGAAGCGGTGATGGTCTTTCTGGTCCTGGTTGTGGTTGTTTCAGTTCACTGCCAGATGGTACTGGTCCAGGCCTTGTTAGTAGGTGTTGGTGCTCACCTAATTGATGTGGCCTCTGAGGCCCCACATTACTGGGATGTAGAGGAGCTGGTTGATGTGGTAGTGGCTCTGGGGGAGCAATCTGTCCTGTATGTTGCATATTTGATGAATCAGGCAGCCGTGGGTTTCTTGATGGAGTTAATGGTGGGAATGTTTCTGACAGAGGACTGAAGGTGCCTGGACCATTGCCAGGGCCAACGTGCTGTTGGCCTTGTCCAGTTGGTTGAGGCTGACTTGGATTTCTAAAGGAACCAGAAACAGGATCTGGTGGGTTGAACCCGTTTGTCTCTAATGGAGCTGGTGACTGTGGGTTTCTGGTAGGGCTGGCAATGGCACCTGTTGACCTTGGCCTGACTGGCTGCAGTGGACCAGGCTGGTGAGGCACTGTGTCTGGACTAAGTAGAACAGGGTTTGTGGACCTGCTTGGACCCAATGGTCTATTTGACCATGGGTATCCGAGTGCGCCATGTGGATCAGATGTTCCAACTGGCCTGTGAGTGATTTGACTTGGACTTGGTTGACGGAATGGGCCAGTGTTGCCATTCCATTCTGGCTGCAGTGGCTGGCGACCTGGCCCTGGCCTTGATGGTTCAACTGATTTAGTTGTTGGTCTGCCCTTGTTGCCATGCCATTCTGGTTGAAGTGACTGGTGGCCTGGCCCTGGACTTGATGGTTCAACTGATCCAGTTGTTGGTCTGCCATTGTTGCCATGCCATTCTGGTTGAAGTGACTGGTGGCCTGGCCCTGGACTTGATGGTTCAACTGATCCAGTTGTTGGTCTGCCATTGTTGCCATGCCATTCTGGTTGAAGTGACTGGTGGCCTGGCCCTGGCCTTGATGGTTCAACTGACCCCATTGTTGGTCTGCCATTGCTTCCATGCCATTCTTGCTGAAGTGGCTGGTTACCTGTCTCGGGTCTTGATGGTTCAACTGACCCTGTTGGTGGCCTGCCACCAAAGTTTGGACCAACTGGTGTTGGTCGATGGTCTATCTTGTCTACCATTGGTCCATGTGGAACACTTCCAGCTTGGCCGGTGCGTTGCGGTGGAAGGTTTTGGTCAAGAGGCAGGCTTTTACCAGGTCCATGACCCAGTGGGGATGGCTGAATTGGCCGAGGGCTGGGAGCTGTGGGAAGTCGCCCTCCTGTATACGGTTCCAATGGCGCTGTTGTCTGGCCACCAAAGTCTGAAAGTGCATGCAACGTGCAGCAAGACAATAAAGCAAATAGAAAATGGTCATGCTCTACTTCTGGGACACTGGCAGTCCATGCAGTTCTGCCGATTGATGATTAGTTGACACGGAGAGGAGCAGGTCGGGATTGGGCCACATGTTGACGACGGCGGCTCTAGAGTGCAGTTCACATGCTGACATGCATGCAGCGTGTACTAATGCAGGTACAATTTCACAACGAAAAAATCGTAATTGTTTTTATTGCAGTGGCCAATTGTCAGTAGACATGGAGGCAATTGTGCTCACCCGCTTGGCTCCTGCAGGCTCTGTGGGGCACGCAGACGCCGCTGGAGTGTCGGAAGAGTCCAGGGAGACAGAAGCAGCCCCTGACGCACTGCAGGCTGCAGATGGTGGGCGATGGGTCATCGCAGGTCGGGGGACACGCCGACCCGCATTCTTCGAAGCGCTCGTTGGGCTGCGTGCACACGTTGGACGAGCCAGGAGGAGCTGGAAGAAACGAAACGAAAGCATTGCATTGGTTGCCGAAGTATTCATTACAGCATTTCTACTACGACCGTCTGATCGATGACGTAGTGGTAGATAATCGGCCCCTTGCACGCGCGGTTCCGGGTTCGATTCTTGATGGATCCACTAGATCAAGGACTTCCCTCTCAATGGATTTTCTCGTGCCGTCGCTGCTCTAGATTGCGGATGACGTTCTTCTAGGAATGTCCTTGGCTACATAGTTATGCGGCTCTAGACGGGAAGGCGTCATGGAGATGGGTATGGGATGGGCGATGGCCTCCTTGCGTTGCCCCTAATCCAACAATCAACAACAACACCCTCACTCCCATCATAGTACATTGTATGGTACGTCTCCCCAACTCACTCCACCAATAGGCACTACGAGGTGTTGCATATACCGTAAATCCTCCAATAGTGCCCCCTGAAATAGTGCTCCCAGGGTAAGACAAGATTGAAAGTGTAGTGTCTCCAGGGCACTATTGGAGTATTTAAGGGCAATCTGTAGATTATTTGTACACATTGCGCTGGCTGCTTGCTTACCGCTCTGGCACTTTCTGGAGCATTCTTCGATGGTGGGAAAGTTGTTGCCGTTGCCACCACAGCCGCTGTAGTCGAACGAGTTGCAGCTTTTTGTGCCCGGGTCGTAATGGTACCGAACGAAGGAGTCGGAGCAGGCTCCCTCGTCTTTGGGATGCTGACAGATGTTCTCGGGCAAAGCTGAACATTGGTCAATCAGTGCGTGGTTGTTGAGAGACTGGGTGAATAGCATACAGATGCGCTAATTAGCATGCAGATGCTTACAGCAGGTATATACCTAGTAAAACTGCGCATACATACAGGAACGCGTGTTGTAATTTCGCAACGCAAAAATCGAGTTGTTAACTATTCAACCTGTAGACGTTGTCTCACGTCTATTAGTTACAATGTACGTTCATCCTGTGTGTACATGTTAAACTGCCTAGAACAAGCAAGTTCTGGAATTGTTTAAAGACTCCCGCATTAGCTGTTCCGACAGTATTGCAAAGGATCCACAACGTAAGCACACAGACCTTTGCATGCGGTCATGCATTCCTCCCGTGTCTGGAAGTTGTTGCCGTTGCCTCTGCAGCCTCCATAGATGAAGGTCATGCAGTCGTTGATGTCGGGCAGCCAGTGCCATCTGACGAAGCGGGCTCGACAAGGGCCCGTGTCCGCCTTTTGCAAGCAGCGGTTCTCTGCAAGTGCGCTTTTTGGTGTAAAAATGTATGCTACGGTATGCTACAATTTGTACAACGTATATACGCAGTTACAGTTCCAATAGGGCCCCGCAAAAAGCAGGTTCACATCACACCATATTGCCCTGGACTACTAGTGTTTGACTAGGTTTTTGAACATGGTCACTGGCAGATACACACACTGTAATCGATGTACTACAGCCTTGACTTGTTGTCAAGGGATTATCACACCAAATTTGGCTGCACGAGGGGGGATGGGGAGGGTGGAGGGGTGACTGATTTTCACTGGAACTAACAGATGTGAATCCCTACGGAAGTGTTGGTTGGAAGCGTCACAGCTGTGCGTGAGGGTGGTCGGTTTCACTATATTGCGCATACAACAGCGTTGCTTTAATGGCTAGTTAGGTGCATTTCTTTTATTGTACAGAAGTGGTCAGCATTCGGAACGTTTCATTCAACGTTTAACATTCAAAAGTCGCGCTTCATGCTCTAGTGTTGTGGATCGCCACCATGACAAATCCAATTCCTTTAATCAACCGACCCATACATGTAACCGGTTTTTTTAAGTGGGGGGAAGGGTCGGAGACCATTCTGGGGGTGTGGGGGGAGGTGTGGGGGTGGGTGTGGGGGGTGTGGGGGTAAGCCCCTGGGGGTAAGCACCCTCTTCATCCTGCCCAAAACCCCCGCCCCCCCCCCAGTTACATGTATGAACCGACCTCCAAGCGGCGCCTTGCCCAGCAGCTGGGGCTGCACGGTCGTCTTCTGCAGCTTGGGCGGCCTGGTCCGGGCGCCGGAGGCGCGTCGGCAGGCGGCCTTGCAGTCCGCCTCTGTCGCAAAGTTGTTGCCATTGCCGCCGCAGCCGCCGTACACAAAACGCAGACACTGGTCGAGGGCAGCGTTGAAGGCGAATCGCGTAAACGAGCCCCGACAGGGGCCCGAGTCGACGTCGTGCAGGCACCGGTCGCCCGAAAGGCCCCGGCTGCCGAAGGGTATGGAAGGAGGCGTGACGGGCGGACTGCTGCGACGCGTTGTCGGCGGAAACGTCAGCGATGGACGGCTGGGTCTGGAAATGGAGAAAGTGAGGAAATGCTGAAGAAAATTGGCGCACGCAACAGTGTGTGTCACTTTAATGGCAAAGAAGGAGCATTTCTTGTGCTGTACTCGAGCATTCCGCACTCAGAAATGTTTCGTTCAACGTTTAACATCCAGCACATTTCTCGTGCTGCATTCTTATGTATGGGTGTTCTCATGTTTTTGCGTACCTACTCTTGGTGTCGCAGTAGTCGGCACACTATTGTATGAAAGTAGGTTTTCTCGTGGGATTTCTCTCAAATGATTCTCCCGTGCCGACGCTGCCTAGATTACAGATGGCCTTCTCCCGAGGGTCTTTTGCTAATTACCGTAAATCCTATGATTAGCCCCCCTATAATTAGCCCCTCCCCTATAATTGTACATCCTCCTAAGACCACTTTGAATTAATAAGCCCCCCCTATAATTACACCCCCTCCCTAAATGGACCATCGTCTGAAAGGCGACATTTTCTGGGTGTATGTATGGTCGCGTATGTGTATGTATGTACATGCAGGGTGTCCCGCCCTCCTGTCGCACCTTTTGTCAAAGCATAACTCGGGTCTGGGAGAACCGATTTGAACCAAATTTTAAGCACTTATAGCAAGTAGTCCAACTTAGGCTTTTGCTAAGTTTTAAGCAAATTGGTTGCACCATTTCAAAGTTACACCGTTGCAAGCAAATTGTTGTGTTTTTCATATTGTTTTGTTTTTTTTTTATTTCTAAGACCTGTTTTCGGTAAAACGTCAAGCCACCAATTTACATGGGACATGCGGGCCTTTCTTGTTAAACGGCTTCATAAGGTGCATATTGAAGAAAAAAACAATCAGTAGGTTTAAAGTTGAATACCCTCACCAAAGTTGCCAATGAGGAACCGTTGCAGCGACTGTAAAATGAGTTGAAGAAACCGGCTCTGTGGGCGCTCATCCTCATAGAATGCGAAAACCAGCAAGAACTGGCTCTACTGTGCAACACATGTTGTAGCGACGATTAAGAAACCGCCAAAAAGTCAACTCATCAGCTATTGCCTCTCAATTTGGCCTCGCCACAGAAAAATATCGCCTCGTCCACTTGATAACGTGTAACTTCGAAACGGTACAGCCGATTTGGTTGAAACTTAGCAAAAGCCTAAGTTGAACTACTTGCTATAAGTGCTTAAAATTTGGTTCGAATCGGTTCCCCAGACCCGAGTTACGCATTGACAAAAGGTGCGACAGGAGGGCGGGACACCCTGTATGTGCATGTCAGACTGTGTGAGAGTGTGTTAGACTGTACCAACATGTGTGCGCAGCGTCTTTTTCCCTTAAAAATCGCCTCCACGCGCCTTTTTCCCCACACATCTTCCCACGCATCGACACTTCCAGTTTATAAGCCCCCTATAATTACCCCCCCCCCTATAATTATACACCCTCCTAGCGCTCGAACAAAAAATTAGCCCCTGGGGGACTAATTATAGGGTTCACGGTATGCGGCTCTATAGACGGGAAGGTGTCATGGAGATGGGTATGCTAGATGGGCCTCTGATGACCTTCTATGTAGCGTTGCCCTAATCCAACAGCAACGCATAATACTGCATACGCATTATGCGCACCAAAATACCTCCTTGTCGTCGTCTCTGGCGCCGTCTGGCACACCGCGAGACAGCTCTCAATTGTCTCGAAGTTGTTGCCATTGCCTTCGCAGCCACCATAGGCGAAAGGGTCGCAGAGATTGGTTTGGGAGTTGTACCAGAACCGGGTGAAGGACCCACTGCATGGCCCGGGGTCTTTGGCGTGTAGGCAGCGGTTTTCTGCAATGAGATGTACTCATTGTGTTTTGTAGGGCGCTGTCACATGGTATACGACAATTGGAACGTTTGTCAACAAGAATTTGTCGTGGACGTTCTCTGTCAGAGCTCAGGGTAACAGTGTATCTAGTACATCTAGTACTCAATCGAATTTTGAAGAAGGGAATGGTTGTTGAAGTGGCTCGATTAAGAGCGGCGTTTATAACTGATCTTTCAGTATAGGTACGCGTACATACGGTGGCGCTCTGCAGTCACCACTAATGTATAAACAACCATTGGGATGGGACATGCACTGAATTGGTTGACCCTTCAAGACAGAACTGTGCAAGTGCCTTCCATACAGTACCAGGCAGAAGTGGAGCCCTTGTTCCCGGTCCCAATTCCGTTCCAGGCCTTGGAGTCACCGGCAGTCTGCAGTCGTCGATGCAATCTTGATGGCTGCCAAAGTTGTTGGCATTGCCAAAGCAGCCGCCATAGTTGAAGGGCAGGCAGTCGTTGGTACGATTGTCATAGTGGAATCGTATGAAGGAACCCGTGCAGGGGCCGGGGTCGCGCAGCTGCAGGCAGCGCAGACCTGAGTGGACAAGGGGTGGACAGGGTGGACAGGCAGGATGCACCAGCGTGGGTAAGGTGGTGTGTCGGACAGAGCGTGCTCGTCATTCATACTGCATGCATGTACAATATGTACCGCATGTCTACGTCTAGACAGGTCTAGGTCCAGGTCCAGGTCTAGAGACCGACACTCTAAAAGCTTTATGAAACATGCCTGGGTATGAGTCATCTGTTTGTACAATATGTACTGCCACACGCACCCGCATACAGACTCCAGAGCCAACGTCGGCTTTCCAAGCTTTCAAAGCCTCTTACTCTGTATAAATGGCCCTTTGCTGGTCGTTGTCGGAGTCCGAATCGTAGTTGTAGGCGCTGCAGTAGTCGTAGTCGTAGTCGTAGTGGAGACGAGCAGGGAGTTCCAGGAGGCGCAGTGCTGCAGACAGAGCGCCTTCAGGGCGAAGTTGTTGCCATTGCCGCCGCAGCCCGTGTAGGGCAGAGGCAGGCAGTCGTCAATAGTGACGTCATACCAGAACCTCTCAAACTCCGAGTCGCACACGCCCACGTCGCGGGGGTGCAGGCAGCGATCGGCTGAATGCGCATCAGAGGAACTGGCTAGAGCTATGCTGCAGTGCACTCGCTATGCAAAAGCGATAGTCATATTATGACGAAGAATAGGTAGATGTGAAGATGGGTGAACAACCAATGAAACATGAACTGTGAAAGCTTTTGAATAGTTTGTGTAGCATTTCTGTGTTGTCCCACGCTAGTGTTACATCGAATGTTTTAGTCTAATTATATAAGTCACTTTGTAGTTGGTCTACCTTTGTTGTTTGAATTCGAGTGTTTGCTTTGTGTTGTGTTGCTCCTGATCAATAAATGGATGAAATGAACCAAAATGTTTCCGTGCTAGAAGCAGAGTTCATGAAACGCCATGGCTACCTGGCAGGATTTCCAGTCCACCGCCTGCACTTGTAATTCCTCCACTGGTCTCAGTGCTCTCTTCTTCACTGCTACCGGGTGCAGGTGTAGTGCTCCTTTCGAATAGAGTGGGAGGTTGCGAGCGCTGCGATTGGCGTACAGTGGTCTTTGGAATGGTGGTAGTGGTTTCTAAATTTGCAAATGAGCTGCCTTTTCTACCCGACAGTATTCAAATCTATCTTTTGCGGAGTAGTATAGGTTCTACAGTACTGTAAATCCTCCAATAGTACCCTTCTTGTGTTTACATTGCATGCACTATACACTATACGTTGCACTTGCAGCCTTTCTTACTTCGGGGCACTACTGTAGGAGGGCTTTAATTGTTTCAGCGTCAAAATTCACTAGGCACCGCTGTGTAGAGTGCGCCTGTGCACTGTTAGAGCATCAGTAGGCAATATGGTCAATTTGGCAGCGCATTCAGTTGTTTGAGCGTCTATAGGGAGGTTTGCAGTCTAAATCATAGAAGTGGATACCATAATTAGCCCCCCTATAATTAGCCCCCCTATAATAATACACCCTCCCAAGACCACTTTGAGTTAATAAGTTCCGCCCCCCCCCCCTATAATTACGCCTCCTCCCTAAATGGTCCATCGCCTAAAAGGCACATGTTTCCATGTCTGTGTGCATGTATGGTCGCGTATGTGTATGTATGTACATGTATGTGCATGTCAGACTGTGTGAGAGTGTGTTAGAGTGTACCAACGTGTGTGCACAGCGCCTTTTTCCCTTAAAAATCGCCTCCACGCGCCTTTTTGCCCACACATCCAGTTCCACACACTTCCAGTTTATAAGCCCCCCCCCCCCTATAATTAGCCCCCTATAACTATACACCCTCCTAGAACTCGAACGAAAAAATTAGCCCCCGGGGGGCTAATTTACGGTATTTACGGGTTTACGGTATTTTTTTTACGAAATACACTGATGCAACTTGCACGTCATACCATCGTTGCACTGCAAAACGTAAGCTCTTACCGCTTCCACATTTCTCGTGACACTCTTCCATGGTTTTGAAGTTGTTTCCATTGGGATTGCAGCCGCCGAAAAAGAAGTACTTGCACTCCTGGCGCACAGTGTCGAAGTAGTATCTACAAACCCGTTCTTCACAACTGTTAAAAATGTTTCAATTGACATACAATCTTGATGCTGTACCTATCGAATTGTTTATTACTTATTACTTAGAATACATGCAGCAAAAAAACCCTAGCTTGGAGCTTAAAACGTGAAAGAACTTCGTTATGGAATAAAAACCTTCTATAATTAGTCATTTTCCAAGCCCCCACCCAATTAGCCCCCCTCCCACAAACCAAACGTAGTCTACTACAGGTTTAAATTAGTGAGTTTTCAGCGTCTCAGTTATTGCTCCTTCGGCCTTGGCTAATTTTCAATGTGGATCAAGGCAGATTGCGATATTGTATTACGCATTATTCATAGTTGCGAATCGCGACTAACCTCAGCTCAAATTTTTCACAAGGCCCTCGCTCTTTTGGCAGAAGGCAAACAGCGTTCGAGGTGTGAACACTTCCAGGGTTGGTATTTCCGTTGAGACTGCGAGTTGCCTCTTCTCCGCTGTCGGTAAAAGGAACCGTAAATCCGCCCGGAATTCCGTTGTCGGTTGTGGTGGCATCTGAAGTTTGGATTGCAGTTTGAGAAGAAAGGATCACACAGCAAAAAAGCGCAGACTGTGCGGTCCACATGCAATACATACCAGACTGCCCCTTCTTCTCTGCTATACTGCAGCTACAGTATACTCAGCTCTGTAGCATTTCCGCATGTGCCACGCAAAAAAGTATGACCCAAAATACCGTAAATCTTTCAATACAACCCCCCCCCCTCCAATAGTGCCCCCCCCTCCAATAGTGTCCCCGGGTACGGCAAGGTTGAACATAATAGCCCCCCTCCCAATAGTGCTCCCGGGGGTAAGGGGTATGTTGTGCCATGTGCCTTTTATGGGCAAAAATATAGTGGTAGGTACATTTATATCGTGTATACACACTACTACTAACCAATAATAGTACGTTTCAGCAACTATTAACGGTAAATCAACCATTAAATGTGGCAAAAGTGATCAAAATCACCGAAAAATCGGCAAAATAGTGCCCGGGGGCACTATTGGAGGATTTACGGTAATAAAAAAATAAAAAAAAATAAGAAAAGAGAGGATGACGATGACATCACCTGTGCTTTCTCCACTATCCGTCACGCAAACTCTGTGACACTCTTCAAGGGTGCCAAAGTTGTTGTCGTTGCCACCGCATCCACCGTAGTAGAACTGCGCGCAATCGTTAAATCGAGCGTCGTAGAAGTACCTGCAGGAAATGTTTTAGTCTGGAAATAATAAAGCTGTTCTTTTCGGAACAATTGATTGCTTTTAAACAGACACCAACCAGAAGGTCTACCAATTCATGACCTCACGTGAATGCACTTCAAAATAGGTACATTGTATTGTAAATCCTATGATCAGAGCCTGCTCCTCATGATAAGTGCCCCCCCCCCCGACAAAGTTGTCTCTCCTTCCGATTTTCGGTCACCCGTAAGCGTAACCGATGCGCAACGCACATGAGCTCGAAGTTGTCGCACGGGCCTCGGTCCTTGGGCAAGCGGCACCGTTTATCCGGTGTTTTCGACAGCTCTCCCGCCAGTTCTAAACGTGTGCAGCGCGTTTTGCACAATCCCAGTTTGCGCAATATGCGTGATGGACAGTCAATAATTTTTGTTTTGAGTGTGTGTGGAGCAAACACGCTGCAAAAAACGCAAATTCTCATACCAACTTCCGTTCCACACTCTTCTCTCTATTTTTTTTTATAATTACTAGTCAATTTCGTTGCTGTAGACGACATGTCATTATTGTCGGGCCGAGCAGTGGCCTGGCCGCGCAACAGCCCGCGACACATACGGTATACAGAACTTTGTATGTACGGTTGTAAAATGCACAAGGCAGATTCCCTTGCCTACTCTTTCAGTCATCACATTACAGTCGCAATAGGATCGTTTTGGCTCGATTAGATTAGAGTTTGTATAGGGTGTTTTTCTTAAACTGCACAATTTATTTTTTGAATAACTTTCTATTCCCTGATCCGATCACCGTGACATTTGAACCAAAGACGCCCAAGACTTTAGGGTTTTGTCTAAAAAAGGAAGTTTCTAAATCAGATGTGTATCCATGAAGTAATTGTCGTTCGAACGCGAGGTCCAAATTTGCTCATTTTGACTGGGGGCTCTCACGCTCTCACATGCTTTTCTTCTTGGCCAATCCGCTAAAAACTTGGGGATGTGCGCGAAGTTGAGCTGCCTACAAGATGGCATTAACCTTTTGAGCCAGTTTTGAAATTTGCAGTATAACTGGACAAATTCAAATGTGATGCAAAAATCACGCATAGCTGAGCCGTTTGTCACCAAAATGCTTTCTTTAAAGTCTGAAATGAACAGCCGAAAAACGACGATTGCACGGAATGCACTGTCAATCGAATGAGTAAGCTGAGACAGTTCTAAGCCACCCATGTTTTACAGAATCCAACAACCTTTAATTTTTTAGGGTGTTGTGGAGAGAAGTTGATTTTCAGTGTCTTGATCTGCAACTCTGTAAGCATAAAAACTGGCTCGAAAAGGTTAATGTCATCTTGTAGGCAGCTCAATTTTGTACACATCCCCAAGTTTTTAGCGGATTGGCCAAGAAGAAAAGCATGTGAGAGCTGAATTCATCTTATGCGCCCCAGTCAAAAGGGGCAAATTTGGACCTCGCGTTCGAACGACCATTACTTCATGGATACAAATCTGATTTCAAAACTTCCTTTTTTTAGATAAAAAACCCTGAAGTCTTGGGCGTCTTTGGTTCAAATTTCACGGTGATCGGATCAGGGAATAGAAAGTTATTCGAAAAATAAATTGTGCAGTTAAAAAAAAAACACCCTTTATGTACTCACTGGTTCTATCGGGCACCGGACAGCAGACGGCTTCTCTGGGCCCAAAGGAGCAGGTGAATCCGTCTGGACACTCTGACGTCACGCAGCTCACTCTGTCGCCCCGCTCGTCCAACAGCGGACTGGCTTCTAAATGGCGATGGTACAAAGATTGCTGTTTCACAATTGGTATAACTAAAGTGCTTGGCTCTTTATCAACATTGCTGCAGAGCATTTTGTCCTTTCCATTATTACACAATTACTGCGGATGAAACGCAGAAAATGTTTAGCCTTCTAGATAAAATGCAATTGAGGATGCACGCAGTATTTGACTCTGCAAGCGGATGCAGGTAGGTACCTATACATGCCTTACATCACCATTCTGTGTAGATGCAGGGGGGGGGGGTAACTGGAACTGTCTTCCTGTAGCAAGGCACGCCGCACCAGTTTGAAATTTGCAAATCTGAAACTTCTCCTGACTTTTGCCGCAGAAGTCGACTTGCGACGGCCCGGGCGGCACGACGGTCGGCCTGGCGACGCACTTCTCGAGGCAGCTGGGCTTGTCGGCGTAGTTGTTCCCGTTGCCGCCGCAGCCGCCGTAGACGAAGTCCTCGCACAGGCCCGTGTCTCCGTTGTAGTACCTGTAAAATATAGTGGCGTGCAAACACGTGCTGTCAGTCACGCGCTTGATTACTGTATGTACAGCTTGTTGGATTAGGGGCAACGCTAGGGCCAATGGCCCCTATATGTACGTAGCATTCTCATCTCCATGACGCCTTCCTGTCTAGAGCTGCGTAATTTGCCAAAGACATTTGGAAGATCGCCATCGGTAATCTAGGGCGGTGACGGCACGAGAAAATCCATCGAAAAGGAAGTTCTTGATCTAATGGAAACATCAAGAATCGAACCCAGAACCGTTCGACGTAAGAGCCTAGACCGATTCTCTAATCTCTACGCTGCCCTTTGCGACGCGTCGGAGTTGTGCTTGACGAAATTGACGCTTGAACAGTCATTTTGCATAAGGTCTTTGTAATTTGCAAGGTAGGTAATGTACGTTGAAGCACACACACACACACACACACGCCGAAAGATATTGATAGACACACGCAAGCTTCCGTAATTGTTTTTTTCGCTGGTTAGCGTTGTTTTACGCGCGGTTTGAATCGTTTACACAAGTTAGGATAATCTTACGGACTACACTCAGCTTATTTGGTTTGAAGCACACAAGTTTGTTCCTACCATCTTTGTAATTCGGAAGAGCAAATTCCGTGCTCGGCAGGACTGTCGCAATCTGATGCAGGCTGTTCTGCATTGGACAAAGCCCTGATTCCTATAATGCGCGACTGGCTCAGCTGAACCGCCATAGTGGAGCACGCACCCACGCACGCACGCACGCACGCGCACGCACGCACGCACGCACGCACGCACGCACGCACGCACTCACTCACGCACTCACTCACGCACGCACGCACGCACTCACGCACTCACGCACGCACTCACTCAGGCACGCACACAGTCACACACGCACGCACGCACGCACGCACGCACGCACGCACGCACGCACGCACGCACGCACGCACGCACGCACGCACGCACGCACGCACGTACGTACTTACGCACTGGCACGCACGCACGCACGCAAGCACGCACGCACTGGCACGCACGCACTCACTGCTGCAGTCGGGCGGCCTCTTCGCGTCCTGTACTCGGCTGTGCGGAATTTCGATGCCGTTGTCGTCGACGCACCAGCAGTCCTGGGTGAGCGGGTGACATTGGACGGGCACGAACTCTCCAGTGGCGGGGTCGCAGACCGGTGCAAACTGGTCAAAGACCAACAGAGTTGGCTGCGCCAAAGCCTCGTTGCGGCGCCGCTCGCACTCTGTCAGCAGGAAGGTTGTGCGGTTGAAGGTGAATGGTGTATTCTGTTGATGCGCATACTATTGAGGCTGCAAATCGTCGAATATTGATTGGAATACACATTGTAAATCCCAGTCCAAGTCTTGCTCAAACTGGTCATTGTGGACTTTTGTTGTACACGGTATCTTGGAATGCACGTGTTTCATCGACATCGTTGTAAGTAAGCTACAATGCACGTTTAAACGATAAAACTGACAACAGGATATACAACCAGCCGATATTACCTTCTTCTAGCACAGCGCGGCGTTATATGCGCCAATTGATACATTTTTTTACTCATTGCACTTTTGCACCCTGTTTGCATCGTGAGCATTGATTGATCAGGGCGTGCAAATGAGATTATTGTACAGTACCTGTTCTTGGCGAGTCAGTCGCCAGCGGTGTTGTTGCTTCCGCATCAGTTGCGCCCTCTCCGTTGCTGCCATCGCTGATGGAGAATGTGACCAGTGTGGACGGATTGGTCCTTCGCGTGTCTGTCGGCGCAGAATTGCCCTTGGCGCCAGTCTGGTGTCCAGCACTGGTGGGTGGATCGGTGTGGCTGGTTTGCAGATGCGTCGTGGTGACTCCATGGGCATTGGTTCTGGACACCGTGATCCATGGTGCGCTCTCAGACGAGCCACCAGCGCCCGGAGTGGGCTCGTAGGGGTTCACCAGCTCTGTGGTGGCCCCAGTCGGAGGTCTTGTTCCTGGTGGTGTGGGTGTCACGGCCGGTGAGATGGATTCCCCGCTGTGGGTGGACGGTGTTGACGAAGAGCTGCCACCAGGAACCTGACTGGAGTCGGTCCTGGATGAGGTGGAGCCATCCACAGAGGCAGAGCCAGTCGTTGATGCGGAGTGCCCGCTCGAGGTCATCTCCCAGGGAACCCTGGTGGGTGCCGACGTTGACGTCCTGGGAGTATTGATGGAGCCCCCGGCGTTCCTGTCGCGACAAAAGTCCTCGCACTCCGACTTGTAGCGGAAGAGTCTGGGCTGGTCGCGCACGAGCTTGCAGTGACCTGTACAAAGGCATGCTCGTCAGAGTCGAGAGTGCAGCGAGCACGAGAGGGTGAGTAGCACAGTCGTAAGGCGTCCTGCTCGGCGCGCTCGGGGTCGGGGGTTCGACTCCTTCCGCCGAGGTGCCTGGGTTACACCCAATCCCCTTAGGCAGAAGGGTGAACGCTTGTATTGTCCATGGTGTAGGGCGGCTCTGGGGCTTCGGGCCGAAAGGTGGGCGGCCCACCTTTCCTCGCCGGAGAAGAACACCGGGAGTGTGACAGAGTGATGACTCGCGCTTGGTCATTCCCAAATGTTCGACATTGTCTACGCCTCCTCAGTGTGTGGGGATTGCGCCAAATGCAGTAGGTAAAACAGTTCTTTTTCCTTAGAGTTTACTAAAATCCCCACGACAGAAGCGCTCACCGAACGGGTAGGACATGCAGATCGTGCCCATGTAATAGTAGCGCAGCACGAACTGCGACCGGCTCACAGAGCCGTCGGGCATGACGCATGTCGACTTGAACGGCTGCCGTCTGCAGGGGTCGACTTCGGCTGCAATTCTTTGGCGATTTTTTGTTTAATTAATCACCAAAAATTGAAAATTCAAACCTTGCGCCGTGCACAGCAGAACGACGGCAGCAGAAATTAAGATCGCCGTGAACTTGGCCATCTTTGTGAGTTCTTTTGTTTTCAACTCAGCACATTCTTCTCTGGGATTCGGTAAGAGATACCACAGAGGACAGTTTCCACACAGGCCACGCCCCTCCGAAAATAGGGTCCCTTTCTAGCGTTGCAGTGACCCAGTGAGATGCTGGGCGATTGCGTAACGCAGCGGGTGGGGCGCGACGAGCAGTCAGTCAGTGGGCGAGCGAGCGAGGACAATGAATGGTTCTCCTTTCTTTCGTGCGTCTTCCCAGCGCGCGCGCGCGCGCGAAGATGCGACCTAACTCCTTGGACTGATGACGCCTTGACCTTTGTTCTAGTAAACGACGACGTTCTCCCCACCACTTGCGCGATTGTTTCGCTCAGCGCACCCGCCCGCCCGCCCGCCCGTCCGTGAAAGTAGGTGACCGGCGCGACGACAATTTCCACTTACCTAAGGTACAGTGTATATACGCGCTGGGGAATGTACATGTGCGTACTACATACATACACGTCCGCGCGTCTTGCGTTTAAGAGGCTGTGACGAATTGCTCGCGAGAAGGGCAGGCGACGGCAGACGCGACGACGACGATTCGATAATGGGGGGACTTGTGGTCACTCCTTGAGAGGTATGGCTGCGGCGGGCGGCGACCTACTAACTGGACAGGGTGTAAATTTGGTCGCCCTGCGAGTGAGGAGCAGTTTTAGTGGACTAGTGCACGCGCAGTACAGGCAGTTTACAAGGTCAACTGAGCGTGCGAATAAGGACGTTGGACTGAGGAAACCGCCAGAGCGAGCAATTAATGAAATTTCCAGTGAAACGTGGGAACCCATAAAGTCCGGTGTACCTCCTACTGAGGCAATGCATATTGCATACTATTGTAATTGTTATGCAGAGACAACATCGAGACGACATACATGTACAATGTAGGTAGCAGAAACGCTGTACAATTGGCATTGCGGTCGGTTTGCCCTGGGATTGAGTCTTCTATTTAATGTTCAAATATATAAGTTGGTTGGGAAACATTTCCATTTATTGAAGTGATAATTAGCTGAATTGTGATAGTTGGAAATAACTCAATCACTGCATGTACAATACAATGCTCTAGAGTTCGCAAGTCTATAGAAGAGCAGAACTCGTCTCACAGCCTGCTGAAGTGGTGGTTTGAGGGTGCCCAGCTGGAGGTACATCATCGTCTATTGCTATTGTATAATGAATCATCACCTGCAGGGTACCGTAAACCCTATAATTAGCCCCCGGTGGCTAATTTTTTCGTTCGAGCTCTAGGAGGGTGTATAATTATAGGGGAGGGCTAATTATAGGGGGGGGGGATTATAAACTGGAAGTGTCGATGAGTGGGAAGATGTGTGGGCAAAAAGGATTTTTAAGGGAAAAAGACGCTGCGCACACATGTCGGTACAGTCTAACACACTCTCACACAGTCTGACATGCACATACATGTACATACATACACATACGCGACAATACATACACTCAGACATAGAAAATGTCGCCTTTCAGACGATAGTCCATTTAGGGAGGGGGTGTAATTACAGGGGGGGGGGGGGGGTTTAATTCAAAGTGGTCTTAGGAGGGTGTATAATTATAGGGGGGGCTAATTATAGGGGGCTAATTATAGGGTTTACGGTATCTTGCAGAAGGGTTCGTTATACTCGCAGGTCCAGGAAAGACCCAACCGTCCACGTTGGTCACGTTCTCCATCAGCGAAGGCAGCAACGGAGAGGGCGCAACCGATGCAGAAGTAACAACACCGCTGGCGGCTGACTCTTCGAGAACAGGTACAGTAATCTCCTCATACAGGCACACCCTGATCAATGCTGTAACGATGTATGTAAATGGTGCAAAAGTGCAATGAGTAAAAATGCATCAATTGGTGCGTTTAAGACCACGCTGCAGTGGAACAAGATAATTTCTTCTTGTGGTGGTGTATCAATATATGTTTGCCTGCAAAATGGGCTTAACGTCCTGTTGTCAATTTTACCGTCTACTAGTATGTATCTTACACACAGTTGGGTTAAAGATACATGCAGATACAACAAAGTCAACAATGACTAGTTTACCGTAAACCCTATAATTAGCCCCCCGGGGGCTAATTTTTTCGTTCGAGCTCTAGGAGGGTGTATAATTATAGGGGGGGGATAATTATAGGGGGGGGCTTATAAACTGGAAGTGTCGATGAGTGGGTAGATGTGTGGGCAAAAAGGCGCGTGGAGGCGATTTTTAAGGGAAAAAGGCGCTGTGCACTAGGGATGAGCATGGGCCGAGCCGGTGTCGTATCCCTCTTCCTCCCCCATCCCAAAACATCCCCCCGGACAAATTGGGATATCCCAGACCATCCGGCCGGATAAAGTAGGATAAAGTAGACTATCCTACTTCCTCCCCCCTTATCCTAAAACATCCCCCTTCAACATAGTGGCACTCTGCGCCACAGTGACTGTAAAAACTGTATAGGCAAATAAAGCGGACGCCGCAACAGAGTCGTGTCAGGATTGTTCTTGATATATCAACTGTAAAAGGCAGTGAAACTATGTATTCGCAGTGAAAATGAGTCTCTCGGGCCAATGCTATTTCAGCCAATTAAAGTCAAGTTTAAGCAAAGAAAATGCAAGGGACAAGCATAGTTACATAAGCAAGCCAAGCCAGTTAAATTAGTTCAGTTAAGCCTACAGCCGAAAAAATCTGCTGCACTTTCAGGTAGACGACCGCCGCCATTAGCTTTTTAATTTCATTGCTACTATGTGAGCGATTTCATGTCCGATATTTGCTAGTGAAGCGGTACCGATACCGCTTATACAGCTAGCAATTCCCGTTTCTTCCAGGTCCGCAGATTCAAAAGGAAACGCGTACTCGCATTCTTGCATGCGTCGCATATCTCTCTGCCGTTGCCGACATTTCTAAGCCTTCTAATTACAATCTAACGTTCAAGAAAAACTACTATGGAGGCCGTCGAAGAGATAGACGCGCTTGCCCAACAAGCCCGCCAACACTCAGTGGTTGTTGCCAAGGCTGAGAAACTGAAGCAAGATATGAGCCAAGAGAACACGTCTCTATCTCAATGTTACCGATCATTCTCGATTTGCACAGAAAAACCAGGGGGGGGGGAGTTTTTAGGATAAGGGGGGAGGACTTGGGATGGCGAGTTTTCTATCCCAATTCCTCCGGCGGGGAGGAACTGGGATATCCCAAAACATCCGGGCGGATGGTTTTGTGGGGGGATGAAGAGGGATGCAACACCGGCCCGGGCCGGAATTCCAGGCCCGTTTTGCGGGCCGGGCCGGGCCGGGCCTGCGTTTTGAGGGTGCGGGCCGGGCCGGGCCGGGCCGGGCCGGACGTTCTTGGCCGGCCAACGTAGATAGCTACCTATGTAATGCATTGTAAGTATCGGCGACTATTCTGCACCGTATTAGCAACTTTGTATTCTATGACGCGCGTCTTTTGCGCTCAAATGGTGCAAAGGCCGTAAAATGGTTGTGAACTGCGATTCTGAGAGGTGGATGCGCCATTCCGTTAAGTAAATCACGCAAATTGGCATACGGTATTTCAGTAAATTGTACACTGTAGTGACTGTACTTATTTCGTGTTGCGGGCCGGGCCGGGCCTGCGATATTGAGCAGTTGGACGGGCCGGGCCGGGCCGGGCCTGGATTTTGAGGGTGCGGGCCGGGCCGGGACGGGCCGGACTATCTGGCGGGCCGGGCCGGGCCGAGATGTGCAAGCCCGTGCTCATCCCTACTGTGCACACACGTTGGTACACTCTAACACACTCTCACACAGTCTCACATGCACATACGTGTACATACATACACATACGCGACCATACATACACCCAGACATGGAAACATGTGCCTTTTAGACGATGGTTCATTTAGGGAGGGGGCGTAATTATAGGGGGGGGGCTTATTAAGTCAAAGTGGTCTTGGGAGGGTGTATTATTATAGGGGGGGCTAATTATAGGGGGGGGGTAATTATAGGGTTTAAGGTAAGTAAGATTGGACTGTGATTTGCAAAGTACATATAGGTATACCGTAAACTGTAGTATTCTCTATACTAATACTACTTTATGTACAATTGTTTACTAACCAATTATTCTCTTCGTTATACCAACAGCGGTTGACTTATGTGGTTAGTGATGGTACGATTATCACGTAACATCCGGCTATGTCACATTCTTCTGGGTGCCATACACTACATCACCCTCCTCCCAGCAAAGGTCGACTTCGTTGCCTTTGCGTTGATCTTGGTCTCGGGGAGGTTCTCCTCTGGGTCGTTGCCGGCGTCGACAGCTCGGCGGTCGTCTTCTCGCGATTCTTCTGCGCTCTGACGACCGGCTGGTGGGACGGCCGTTGGGCGTGCGGCGAGGAGCATGGCATCTCTGCCCAGGGCGCAGGTGCAGCGACGGATGCATGGCGCCGACGGCCGCGACTTTCTCTGGGTCCGCGCCTCGTGCCATCGTGACGCAGCTCGACGCCTGTTGCACTTCTCGTCTGCCGCTCTGGGCCAGCAGACGCATGTCGACTCCGTCGGCTCGCTGATGTGCCCCTTGGACGTGTCCTCTGTGCGCGTGGACGCTGCAGCAGCCGTGTCGGGCGTCGCCAGCACTGGGACGGCTCTGCTCTGGTCCGACGGCGCACGCTCTCCAGCAGTCGGATCGTCGTGGCGGACGGGGCCGCCTCTGCTGCCGCAGCATCAGGCGCCACTCTGCTCAGCTTCTGCTGCCGCCGGCATCGCAGTCGCTTGGGCGATCCGCAGCGTCTGACGGAGTGGCCCTTCTTGGCGCAGTGGGGACGAGGCTTTGCAGCCGGACCGGCGCGGTCGGTGGAGGCTGGCGTTCCGCAGTCATTACTGCCGTCGCCGTCGTTGTCTTCTCCGGCCGACGCCGTCCGCCGTTTGTTCACGCTCCATGCTGGCAGGCGGGCCGATGGCGCGGCGGCCGTCGACAGCTCGCCCTTGGACGACGCCAACATGGCGGTTCTTCTCTAGGTCCCGCCACTTGTAGTTCTTGTCTCGGGTCACGCCAGTTGTAGTATTCTCTATACTAATACTACTTTATGTACAATTGTTTACTAACCAATTATTCTCTTCGTTATACCAACAGCGGTTGACTTATGTAGTTAGTGATGGTACGATTATCACGTAACATCCGGCTATGGCACATTCTTCTGGGTGCCATACACTACATAAACCCTATAATTAGCCCCCCCGGGGCTAATTTTTTCGTTCGAGCTCTAGGAGGGTGTATAATTATAGGGGGGGGGCTAATTATAGGGGGGGGGCTTATAAACTGGAAGTGTCGATGAGTGGGAAGATGTGTGGGGAAAAAGGCGCGTGGAGGCGATTTTTAACGGAAAAAGGCGCTGTGCACACACGTTGGTACACTCTAACACACTCTCACACAGTCTCACATACACATACCGTAAATCCTCCAAAGAACGCCCCCCCCCTCCAATGAACGACCCCCTCCAAGGAACGCCCAGGGTAGAGGGTAGGTTGAAAAAATAAACCCCCACTCTCCAATGAACGCACAGGGGCGTGCTTTAGAACACAGTTATGCAATAAAATGCTTGTCAAAACAGGTATTGTCACGCGATATTCTACGCTTGGGTACTGTATATTGCCTGTACGGATTAGAACAGCTATTGTTTAGCCACTGCAGAAGGTGATTTGCACCAATAACCTTACAATTTTCATGTTTAACTAACGATTATTGGGTCTGCACAGCATTGTTGCAACGCCAGTTAGTAGTTGAGTTTATGAACGCCCCCCCCCCCCTCCAATGAACGCCCCCCCTCCAATGAACGCCCAGGGTAAAGGGTAGGTTGAAAAAATGAACGCCCAGGGCGTTCATTGGGGGATTTACGGTACGTGTACATACACACACATACGCGACCCAGACATGGAAACATGTGCCTTTCAGACGATGGTACCATTTAGGGAGGGGGTGTAGGCTAATTATAGAGGGGCTAATTATACGGTTTACGGTATTCCAATATTCGCCGATTTGCAGCCCCAACAGTATGCGCATCAACAGACTACTCCATTCACCTTCAATCGTACAGTCTTCCTTCTTACAGAGTGCGAGCGGCGCAGCAACGAGGCTCTGGCGCAGCCAACTCTGTTGTTCTCTGACCAGTTTGCACCGGTCTGCGACCCCTCCACCGGAGAGTTCGTGCCCGTCCAATGTCACCCGCTCACCCGGGACTGCTGGTGCGTCGATGACAACGACATCGAAATTCCCCACAGCCGCGTTCAGGATGCCAAAAGGCCGCCCGACTACAGCAGTGCGTGCGTGCGTGCGTGCGTGCGTGCGTGCGTGCGTGCGTGCGTGCGTGCGTGCGTGCGTGCGTGCGTGCGTGCGTGCGTCGAACGTCCAGTTCTGAGTAAAATTGCGCTCACATCATAAACTCACAAAGCACACGTAAATAACGTAGCCCCTTAGGTCTGTCTACATGTGTCGACATGTCTCCCAAATGTCTACATGCCGATTTTTTTTTGGAAGAGTTGAGCACGGTTTTACGAAATTAAACTCTTCAATCTGGGTTTTTAGGTGGACGAAAAAATCGTTACTCTTCCAAAATCTAGAAGCCTCCACGACGCGACTTTACCACAAGTTGTTGAAACTCTTCAAGTGATATGTGTTAACGAAGATGCTTCTACGTTCTTTTGTTCACCGCAGTTTCGTAGAAGAGTATGTGCCTGAATTGCAATTAAACGCTTCTTTCACACGCAAAAGCGCAGTGGCTGAATTTCTGCTGCCTACACGTTGCAAAACCCTTCTTGTGACAGAAACCCTTCTACTGCGGCGGACGTGAGCGACACCGTAGTATGAGTGTCCCTGTCGGTCAGGCAATTTTCTGTTTAGGACAAAGTGTGTCAAGCGGGAATTTTCGAATTCTGACGCTGTTTTTTCTCTTTTGTGGTGCCTTTCTCCAATTTGTTATAGTGCAGGAAACTCTCCAGACGTAGTTTAATTGCGTGCGTGCGACAATCGGCAGATGGCCGACGATCCTGGCGGCGGTGACGAGTTGTGTGGAAGGAAAAACAAGGTAGAATAAAAATGTTTTGACCATTTTTTTAATATTTTTCTCTGGAGAAAACTAATATTATTACGTTAATTTGGCTCTAGGGCCAAGATGAAGACGTGCCGTCATGCCCGCCAATCGCAGGCGCGTCCGCTGTCGACCCTGAGCTGGGAGCTGTCGCCCCACCTGCAGGTTTTAACCATTTTTTTAATAAATTGAACAAAAAAATTACAATTTATCGATTTTTGCAGTGACGTCGCCCACTGCAGGCCAGTCGGCATCGTTGCGAGAAGAGTCTATGGACAAAGAAGAGTTTTTGGCGCGTAAAGCGATATGTGCGCCGCAAGAAGAGTGTGGGGCGGCGGAGGAACAGTCGGTTCTACGCAGTGACGATTGCGTCATCGAGCAATTGGGGCAGTCAGAGACCAGTCATCGCCAGGCTTCCAGTGCAGCCGGTCAATCTACAGCCAGCGAAACAGTTCGTAACGTTCCGGCTAATGCTAACAAGCTCGGCTCCGATGTGGTTGCTGAAAAAGAGAAGAGTCAACAGCTGGTTTTGGCAGAGCGTCTCTTCCCAGAGCACCAGCGCGCACTTGACGACCCACAGTTTCGCAGTGAAGTGCCGGTGTTTGAGGCTGAGACGGTAAGCACATGTGCACATGCAACGTACCTATTTAATTAAACGCGCTTAATTTAGGAGGTCTCCAATATAACCGATGGCAAGCGATTGACTGTCACAGTGATAGGCCGCAAGTGTGCGGCTCTGGATGCTATTGAGAGCAATGCACCGAAAACGGCTGGCAGCATGGACATAGAAGAGAAGTTGAAGATGTTCAGAAGAGTCGATGAGGTCAGTTACATAAGAAGCCTAAGTAGCTGTGCAGCATTGCTGACTACGAGCGAGGCAATGCTTGGTTTTAGTACTACCGACAGATCCACCCATCTGACGCAAATGATGTCTTGCCCGAAGGCACCAAGGTGCATGTGGCTGATGGTGGTCGGTACTGGGCAGGCAAAGTCGAGCTGAGTATGGTCGATGCTGGAGGGGTCGTGTACTACCGCTGCTCATTCACCGGCTGTGGTGACAATTCGGTGAGAGAAGCTTATATGTTCCTATTTTGGAAGGGTAATGCATTGCTTACATGGTTTAGTTCCATCTCGGGAACCGCTGCCGTGAGGCTTTTAATGCGAGTAGCATCGACGTTGAGGTCCAGCAAAATACTACAAAAATGAAATTTGTAAAGAAAATGGAAGAGCTTACCAAAAAGCAGAGCAGAACTGGGAAGAGTTGTTTTGGTCTCGCTGGAAGAGTTTGCACAGTTGAGACTGGGGGTGTTCTGCACAAGTGCATAATCGAGCTAATTGATGTCTACAAACACGCCGCTATGGTGTACGACCAAGACAGAAAACTGGTTTTTGAGGTGCCTCTGTGGGAAATTTTTGAATTTGAGAACCTCAAAAGCGTCCAAGCGAGCGGATCAGAGGAACGCATAGTGACTGGTGCAGGAACGGGCCCATACCTCAACATTGCTGACGGCTCGGAGCGTACACCTCAGCTTGACGAACAACATCTGGGCACTGCTGTTTCTAAAGCTGTTCAGCTGGCACAGAAGAGTGCTGCTGCGAAGCAGCTCAAAGAAAAGAAGAGTACTTCGAAGGCAGATGATGCTTCCGCTCAGACAATTCAAGTATCTCTGTCGGACACTGCAGCCAAAAGCATCGTTGGAGAAGCTGTCAAAAAAGTCATGGAAGTGGTATTAAGGAAAAATTTGCAGGCAGCTGCAAAAAAGGGGAATATGTGACTTCCGTAGAGCTGAAGTCCACTTTGAAAAAAGATTGTATAAATAAGAGCATTGCAGTGGAGTCCACTTTGAAAAACGATTGTATAACAGCATTGCAGTTGATGTGGAGTCCATTTTGAAAAACGATTGTATAAGAGCATGCAATGGTATGAACAATCAATTTGCTTGTCACATATTCGGCGTTTTTAGCGCTCGCTACATGATGACAGAATACAGTGGCACTTAGCATACTAGGAAAAGCGCATATCTACCTACGCACACACACACACGCGCACACACGCACGTACATAGACACTCAAATATTTTGTAAGTTGGAAATGATGATCCAATGAATAGAATATTTTGATTCTACCACAGTTCGAATTACGATACCTACAAATTGTTCTATTCTGCAAACATACGTGCAGTCTGGAATTGGGATAACTGATTCTTTGAAGCACAGTAACAGAAATTTGTTGTGTTAATGGATGGAGAATATGCACAACAGGCACTTCAGGTATAATTTAAGGAGCTGTTCTACAAACACAATCTACATTACCGTTTTGAAACTTATCATTTACCTGTCCTTTGAGAATCCGTAATCAGCAGCATCGAAATACATACCACACCACACCAAGAGTCCAGTTGCGCTTATGGTTTTTAGTTCTATCTGCAATGTGCGTAGGGCAGTGGTGTGTGTCACTTTTAGCTGGGCAACAGTGATGTCACTAGAATGACTGTTGTCCGAAATCAAATATGCCAAAACAGCTCACGCTAAAAACGCCGAATATGTGACAAGCAAATTGATTGTTCATACCATTGCATGCTCTTATACAATCGTTTTTCAAAATGGACTCCACATCAACTGCAATGCTGTTATACAATCGTTTTTCAAAGTGGACTCCACTGCAATGCTCTTATTTATACAATCTTTTTTCAAAGTGGACTTCAGCTCTACGGAAGTCACATATTCCCCTTTTTTGCAGCTGCCTGCAAATTTTTCCTTAATACAGTGTTTTTTCGTATTGATATGTACGAAATGTGCTCCCACGCGTGCACGGATTTCGGGTGCAAACAAGGTGCACCCACACAGGGGGCGTGAGTTTCCCTACCACAGTAGCATACATGTAACCGGGTTTTTGAAGTGGGTGGGGGGGGGGGGGGGACGCCAGACACAATTCGGTGGGGGGTGGGGGTGTTGTAGCCGAAACGTCGTATTAAATGTGTACAGTGTACAAGTTCAAAACTGTAGAATTTCTTTACAAACACCTTCCTTCCTGGGCAACGTCTCAAACACCAAGGACGTGCTGCAACTCCTCGAGTTACAGAATCAGGGGCTGAACACCAGCGAGTGGCGCATGACGCGCTCGTTACCCCAAGCCCGACCACGAGGACGCCACCACAACCAGCATGCTCGTTGAGGACGCGTCCTATGCGACCCTCTGCGCGGCCAAGATGGTGGTCAACTACGGCGTGCGTGCGTGCGTGCATGCGTGCGTGCGTGCGTGCGCGCGTGCGTGCATGCGTACGACAGTGCGTGCGTGCGTGCGTGCGTGCGTGCGTGCGTGCGTGCGTGCGTGCGTGCGTGCGTGCGTGCGTGCGTGCGCGCGTGCGTGCGTGCGTTCGTGCGTGCGAGAGTGCGTCAGTGCGTGCTTGCGTGCGTGCGTGCGTGCGTGCGTGCGTGCGTGCGTGCGTGCGTGTGTGCGTTCGTGCGAGAGTGCAGGCGTGCGTGCGTGCGTGTGTGCGTGCGTGCGTGCGTGCGTGCGTGGGTGGGTGCGTGCGTACGCGAGTGCGTGCATGCGAGAGTGCGGGCGTGCTTGCGTGCGTCGGTGTGTGCGTGCGCGCATGCAAGAGTGCGGGTGGACGTGCGTGCGTGCGTGCGTGCGTGCGTCAGTGCGTGCGTGCGTGCGTGCGTGCGTGCGTGCGTGCGTGCGTGCGTGCGTGTGTGTGTGTGCGTGCGTGCGTGCGTGCGTGAATGTGTGCCTTGTGAGGTTGCACATGAGAGTGCACATCCCAAAAGCACTTGAAGTCAGCCAAAAAACATTTTAACATCTGAAAAGAAAAACGAAAAAACTGAAAAAAATGCAGGGTGGTTCATGGGAACAACATGGGTGGGGCAGGAAGGGACACTGGGGTAACGCAATATTGATTGGTTTTTAAGAGATGGCAGAGACGCCAGCGGGAGTCGAACCCGCGACCTCTCGATTTGTTGTCCAAGACGCAACATTACTAAGTGTTCCGGATCTCAAGATTGTGGGCATTTAGGAAGAATCCATTTGGGGGATTAATTTCTGATTGTATACAGCATATGTTTGCAAAGTTTCATGCCGATTAATTTAACAAAAAAATTATAAAAAAAAAAATTAAAAATAAAATCATTTTTCGAAGGTTCAGGAGCTCATATCTCATTATCCAGTGATGAAACTTTAAAAACATTGACCACCGATGACTCGCCTTGACGTATTGTTCACGAAAATAAAAAAAAATTGGGGGTTTACATGGCATTTTTTGGAGTTTTACTCTTGTCGGAACTATAAAAAAAATCGCCATTGTCGATATAGACACTGGTCGCGCCCAATTTGTTGAAAGTATACAATGCTACATGTCTAGGCGATCAACTTTCACCATTATAGCAAATCTCTGCGATGAGCGGTTGAGGCGCCTATAGCGCACAAAATTTTGGCCAAAAAAACGACTATGTCCAAAAAAACGGGGAAAATCGGCCATAACTCAACACTGGTAGGACCTAGAGGCAAATGCTTTGCATGTTGAAAATGCCATCATGGGTCGCGCTTACACGCCAAGTTTCAGGCCAATCGCTCTTGGCGTTCGCGAGCGGCGCTCCAAAAAAGTGGCAGAGAACATGAAAAAAAAAAAGACGCGTTTGCGAAACATTTTTGGAACTACTGACCCCATTCAGTAAAACAAGGAAACGCGTTATGGCGCGTTCGATGCCCCAGAAGAAGGCGGTTTATTTGAGCCATAACGCGCCGAAATCCGTTCAGGCAATCAAAAGTTATAGGCGATCGAAATTTCAAAAACCCGCATTCAGAAGTCGTCACATATTAGGGTTGTACGCTGACGCGTACACCCTGATTGGGTCAATTGTGCGACCACTACGACAACCGTGCGGGCAGAATGGTCACAGCTGTAGAATCGGCCAAGGAAGAGTTGCAGGGACTACGAAAAGACATAAGTACCAGCAAGAGTCACCAGGCAGCTGAGTTGAGGACGGCTATGAGCACCTTGCGAGGCCAAATACAAGCCTTTGATGAGGTGTCACTAACCATGAGCCAATTCGTGGATAGCAAAGAAGGAGAGGAGCCGGGACTTGCTCATCAACTGCTTCATGCTGTAAAACAATTGTCGTCAAAATTGGGCAAAGAAGCTTCTGACAAGGACGTTGACTGTCAAGTTGAGAGGCTCCTGGAAGGGGAGCATATCGAACCAAGCTCTGAGGCAGCCAACGTGCACAAACCAGACGAGAGCCAAGGACCACTGCCAGAGCGGAACCGTGCTCCCAATTTGGTGGAAGAGTATGACGAGTTGAATATCGAGGGGGGCCCGCACGTCCCGCCCAGCAGGTCTCACGTGAAAAACTTTGTCCCGCCGCAAGATGAAGGGTCGCGGGCATCGTATATGTCCGAGGCCGATTTTGCAGTTGGCAAGATGCACAGGCTCTTGAGTAAGCACGCCTCAGAAGCTGGAATAGAAGCCGACATTGCTTCGCTGGAGGGGCTGGTGCGTTGCGCTTGCCGTCTGCACTGCATATACTCTTCTGGGCATATACTCTTCTGGCTCCATCATTCTCTGAGGCCCTCCGTTACTTTCAAAAGGCGTACAGTACGAAGGTACGCCGGGGTCAGCGGGCCAACCTAGCGGACAGGGGCAAAATGGTGCTGCCTGGAAGCGCAGCGGCTAAGCGAAAGAAGCTGCTTCTGCATAAGCAGCCAGCGAAAAAGGCTCGCCTTTCGAGTCGGACCCCAGGGGGCCCCATTTCGGCGCAAAACTCTCCTGTAACTGAAAACCCTTCCCCGGTGCAGTTCCATCCAGACCAGTTCGTCGACTCATCCAAAATGCCAAGTTCGTCGGCGTCTGCTTCCCAAAGGCAGGCCACATCGGCGTCTGCTTCTCGCCAATTCGAGAGTGGCGATACAGAGTTGAGCATGGACCAGCTAAAGGCAAAGCTGGGTGAGAACATCGCTGTTTCCTTAAGTTGTTGTGGGACACATTCAGTTTGTTTCAGCAACAATGACTGCAGCGGAGCAAGTGGCGTTCATCACAGCGATGAAGAAGCACATGACAGATGGCTGACAGGTGTATAAGAGTAAATGAAATTGAGATTTCAAGAAGAGTTGTTCGATTTGTAGAAGAGTTTTGGTAATGTAGATGTAGTCAATAGAGAGAAAGCACAGTGCAATACTCTGTCCCTGCACGGTTCTCATCTCGTTGGTTGTGGTCGCAACTGTGTGCTAGTGATTCCAAACCCGTTCATTACCGTCGCTGTTGACCGCAGTAAACAGATTCAGTGACTATTGGCCAATGTGTATAGAAGCTTCCTACTGGTTTTACGTCATGTGTTGTACTGTGCCAGTGTCACTTAACCATTTAGATGTCGCCCCCGTCAAAGGAAGAGTCGAAAGAAGAGTTGAAATCCGTCAAACAGAAACTGATTGAGGCTCAGGCAGCACTCGAGGCGACCGAGGAGGAGCGGAGGGAGCTCAAGTCCAAGTGCAAAGCCAGAAAGCGGCAGATCAAGGAACTGAGAGATGAAGCTAAAGAAGCTGCCGAAACGTTTGCTGCGCTTGAGAAGAGGGAAGCGCACCTCCTGGAAGAGTTGGCAAGCGCGAGGAAGGCGGCTAAGGCGGCTTCAGTTGCCTCATCCACTTCAGATGTTGCCGCTCTGCTCCGCGCGCGGCAAGAATTGGCTGAGAAGAAGAAGGAGCTAGAGGCGGCAAATGTCAAGATTCAGCTTCTAAAGGAGCTTCTTTCGAGTGGAGCAAGTGAGCGCAGTGGAACAAGCAAGCAGCAAAGCAAGCAGCCTGCCAAAGAGAAGCCTCTCCCAAAGAAGAGGAAGCACAAGCGACAGGAGAAGAGTCTGCTCGAGAGGGAGCACCCACTGCACAGTGGAAAGAAGCTTCCCGACCGGAACGCAAAGGAGCAGCGAAAGCGGCTCATGGAAATTCATGCGTCTGGGAAGCTGGGAGAAGACTTCGTGCGCCTCAGAGCTGGCACGCTGTCTTTGGCCATGAACTGCAAAGTTTTCGGCTATTTCGCCGAGGCCGGAACCAACATCATTACGCCGAGACTCGTCTCAGTGCCAGAAGACGTTTTGAAAGTGGTGCGCACTCGGGCCCTGAAACTGCGAGATCAGTTCGAGGAACAGCTGAGAAGTGGCGAAAGCGAACTGAAAGAGTCGCAAACGCCCGAGGAAGAGTTGCAGACCAAAGTGAGAATTGAGCACTTCAAGCAATTCATGCTCTGCTTGCACTATGCACTCACGTACGACCTGCAAGGGCCGGTCTACGTGGACAGCATGGCACCACAGCATTCGTTTGCTTGGCACAAGGACCCAAATTTGGAAACAATTCTTGAACACCAGCCGGACATCACCCGCTACTTTCTGACAGTGGCTGAGAGAGAGGTTGGCGCACTGAGTGCCAACGACAAGACAAAGGCTGTGCTGGACACAGTTCAAGCGATCGCGACCAACTGGTACAAGTCGCAGTTTTCAAAAACTCTTCACACGGGTAAAAGAAGAGTCGGGCAAGTTAAGTGCCACATCCCCTTGTCACAACTCACGTCGAAGACGAAGGAAGAGATTGAGGAAAACAACAGACTTCGTACGTCACTTGTGCATTACACATAAACTTAATCGGGTCTTACGTTGTTCTGTTCAGCTCCGCTACCCCCTGTTGCTGATGGGCGCCCTCTGCAAGGACCGTTGTGGGGTCAACCGCACAAAGATGCAGACGGCGACTCCGACTCTTCCAGTGACTCTGCGCCGAAGAGTCGAAAGAAGGCAATTACTGACGATGCTGCAAAACCCCAGAAGCGCACTGAGGCTCCCACCGACTCCCACCGACTGGCAGCTCCCACCGACTCTGCGGCGAAGAGTCGAAAGAAGCGAAATGCCACTGGCCAAGAAGCGCAAGCTCAGGTGGTTGCGGCTCGGCTCCCGAAGAGTGGTTCTGAAACCGACAGAAAGGCGCAAGTCATGAGTCTGCTTGAAGAGCAACTAAGGCACAGCGCCGCTGCATTGAATCTGCCAGCGCCGAAAGAGCCAATGCAGAAGGTCACAACCACAACGTCTTCATCTGACGAAGAACGTTCCGCGGCTGCCAAAGAAGCTTCCGCGGAGCAGACGCAATCTGCAGGTCCAGCGTCGTCTGCAGAGCATGGAAGAGTCACACTTGCCGCACTGGACGCGCTACTCATGCAAGTGAAACAGCCATAACCAATAGGACCCTTTTCACTCACGATGAACGGTTTTGCATCAATTGCGTAGTTGTTCGCGTGACGTGCTCACGAGTGCTGCCGCAGTAAACGTTGAATGTTGGCTTCATTGCTATCAGTGGCTGCTGAACGTACCTGTTCCTGTGGAAGAGTTTAAGGAAGCGTGTTTGGTGTGTTTCAAGTGGGGAGGGGGTGGTCAGTCATATGTGTTTCGTGTACTGCAAGTGGAAGAGCTTAAGGAAGCGTATTTGGTTATGTTCGAAGGGGGGGGGGTGGGGTGATGGGTAAATGACGCATCATGTTAGTTTTTGTCCGACTGGAAGAGTTTATCTCCCATGAAGCACATGCGTTTAACGTTGCTTTCTTTAGGATGGCCAAACGGGGCCGACAATTCCTGGAAATTGAATGTAAGTCTGTAACCCATGAAGAAGAGTTTCCTGAATGTGAAACTAATGAACTAGAAGCAGATAACAATGGTCTTATCGGGGACGCTGACTCTGATGCAGACGTTTCGGATGACGAACGAGACTTGAAGGCCCGTAAACTGTCTGTTCCAACAGTTGGAATTGCTCCAACAAAAAACGCCCCATTGAGAATGGCAAAAGGCAAAGGCCACGTCCCACAGGCCACAATAGATGCTGCTGCCAGCCATTTGAAGCCTCTTCCAGAGGACTATGCTTGGGTGAGAGGCAGCTCCATGACTGTTCAGGCGAGCAACTGGTCACCATCAGAATGTAATGATCCAGCAAACAATGATCACTTCGCTGGTAGAAGCCTTACCTCACTCTTCTTGCAAATGTCAGAAGAGTGTGTACGAATCATGGTGGATTGCACAAACAAAAATGGACTGAACAGTTATCCTCTCACATGGCCGAATATGTCAATGTCTGATGCCCTGAAATTTATTGCGCTGATCTTCTACTTCGATATCGTAAAGCGCACAAACCTCAAAGAAAACTTTCGTCTTAAAAATCGGGACCCATTTGTCACTCAAAGTGGCATCTCAATGGAAAAGTTCATGCTGTGGTACAGATATTTAAGAGTTTACGATCCCCAAGACTATTCAGAAGAAGAGTGTTCTCAGAACAAAATTTATAAAGTGGACAAATTCCTCATTGCAGCTAACCGAGCAATGCAAAAAATGAGGAACCCTATCTCGAGACATCTCAGTTTGGATGAGGAGATGGCCGAGTTCAAGGTCGAACTCTTCTTTAGCAACTTATTTTCTATACGAATCTTCATGGTTATAGGGCCGGTCAGGACTCGTGCAAATCATCAAGGGCAAACCAAGGGGAGAGGGGCTTAAATACTACGATTTGTGCTGCCCCAAAACTGGATATGTCTATTCGGCCATGTTGCACTCCAAAACTTATGTGCAATATGAAGAAGTATGGGGACGAATCGTGGCAATTTGCTACAAATTGTTAGCTGGCGACAAAGTCACTGGACTGAAGAGTTATTTGGACCAAGGCTACTATGTAAGAGCACATTGTACCATGTACATGTGCACATATATACTCTTCTTTTGGCTTAGATTTACACGGACCGCTATTACACCACAGTCCACATGAACTATTCTATGTTCTTTCGCAAAACGTACTTCTGTGGTACGTTGAGAAGAGAACAAAGAAGCAACCTGCCCATTGAAATAATGGGTTCTCCTAAGGGCACACCGGACCCGCCACTCGTCAAGCGGATGAGCAGAGGAGAAACTCTGAAAATGAAGAGTTCCTATGGTAAGGCTTAAGCTTAGGCCCGTTGCATCTACTGAAATGCAGAATACAACCCTTCTTTTAGGAGATACTGTTGCGGTCACTTGGAAAGATGCTACAACTCTGACTTTCTTGTCGTCTCAAGCATCTGTTTCGGACGATGCGGGCGTCTGCTGCAGGAAGGGAAAGACGCCTAAGGGGGTCGTGTACCGTGTGGCAGTTGCACAGCCAGCTGTTGCCAGAGAGTTCAACAGCTTCATGGGAGGTGTCGACCTGCAGTGAGTGCATGCACTTTTCGTTAGGTACCACAAATCTCTGATGGGTTCATGCATTCCAGCGACCAAATCTGTGCCACTGCAAAAAACCACCACCGGTCCAGAAGGTGGTATGTCAGTGCGGTTGTGCTGCAAGTGCTCGACTGGTTCGCAGCAAACTCATCTGTGCTGTTCAAAGAAGCTTCTTCAATTGTTCATTTTTCAAGCGAGCAGACGAAAAAAGAGCTATCTTCAAAATTGATGCAATTTGCACTGCGGCTCGATAAACAGAGAATGATTCCATCATCGAACCTACCTTCACATGTTAAGCGCAAACATGTGAACAGTGAATTCCAGCTCAAGAAGCTTCCTGTGGAAACAGTGAAGCAGTTGCGCCTTCAGCGAACTGGACATTACCCAAGAGAAGCGACAGTAAGCCCATTTGTAGTGAAGTGCCACCACCCTAATGTTGTGCAACTACGCGCAACTCTTCTTTTGTAGACGCGCAATGAATGCCAAGGCCATATGCAGAGGGTTCAGACAAAGTTTGTCTGCAGTCAATGCCATGTCTTTCTGTGCATCAGCGGTGGATGTTTCGAACGCTTTCACGAGCAAGAAGCATATTTGTTTCATGATCCTAGCCTAGGTAACAGACCCGTTGTGCGTACACGTCAACTCTTCTAATCAGGCGCGATGACAACTAGGTAACTACACAGTACTACTCCGTGCCATACATGTTCTGCTCTTGTTGTGCGCAGGGTGCAATTTGTTGCGAAACTGGTTAATGTGTCTGTGATTCTTCTGACGCATTTGGAAGAGTCATGGTGACTTCTAAATGACACCAAGATAGAAGAGTGCATGACGGTTTTTGAGTTTGTTGTTTACTGTTCTGTAAAAATGTTCACAGAGTCTTCTTTATGCTACAAAGCAGAGTTTACGAAACGTGAAAATTTTACGAAGAGTTCATGTTTTTTGTTTACTGGTTTCAAATTCCAATTCTCTTCCGGCACGTTTCAAAAGTGTAGACATTGTAGACACTCACCGGTGAGTGTAGACAGACCTAAGGGGCTAAGCGTTTTTAAAGCAAACTCAGGAAATAAAAATGTGTCAAATCACAACGTCTTTTTGCCAATTTCATAGATGGACTAAAGGCGTTTTTAAAGGCTTTTCCATTCTTCAGCCTTTGACTGCGGCGGAATCCACGGAGTCGTTTAGATGTCTCCCTGTTGCGTGGTTCCACTTCGAGTTGCAGTAGCCGCTGACAGACCAGAAGTTGTCGAGTTTAGAAGCTCATTCAACTCTTGAATGTCCCGCTCAATCTGAAAGCTCCGAAGGATCTTACAAAGCGGCACCTGCCCGAGCTGGTTGATCGTTTTCGCTTTTTATCAGTGCCCCTGCTGCCCTCAGCTGTCAACTGAGCACGCAACATGACGCGAGTGGGTGAAATTGCGCAGCCGGCTGGCAGCAGGTATACACGACAGTTTCCAAATGACACGACGCAGGAGGACCGTACCGTGCTACACATTATCAGGGTGTACGCGTCAGCGTACAACCCTAATATGTGACCACTTCTCAATGCGGGTTTTTGAATTTTCGATCGCCTATAACTTTTGATTGCCTGAACGGATTTCGACGCGTTATGGCGCAAATGAACCGCCTTCTTCTGGGGCATCGAACGCGCCATAACGCGTTTCCTTGCTTTACTGTAAGGGGTCAATACCTCCAAAAACGTTCCAATTTTGTGGCTTTTTTTTTCGTGTTCTCCTCCCAGTTTTTGGAGCACTGCTCGCGAACGCCGAAAGCAATCAGGATGAAACTTTGCACGTATGGGCGACCCATGGCAACAATTTGTTGTGCCAAAAAATTCTTGTCTAGTTTTTTGTATATCCAGAGATATTGCTGATTTTATGCTTTTTTGAAGGACCCAAAAAGTTTGTGCCCTATAGGCGCTCCAACCGTTCGTCGCAGAGCTTCGCTATAAAGGGGAAAGTTGATGGCCAGGACCTAACTTAGAAAAGTTTCAACAATTGGACCGCATTGGACGCACCAAAATACATCTCCCCATTATACCAATGACATAAAATGGCGATATTTCGGTGTGGTTAGCTCGGATCGCTTTGAGGTCAATAATAAAGTTGATCACCAATTGGTGTGGAACATTTCATTCCTTAGTGCCAACGCGCTCCGACGCACCAAAATATTTTCGCTTCCGGGAAAATCGCTATATCTCGATGTGGGTACGTCGGATCACTTCGGCTAAAACACAAAAGTTGACCGCCTGCACGTGTAGATCATTTTGATTCTTTACACCACTATGCTCCGACGAACCAATATGGCACTGCAGAAGTGCACGCACGCACGCACACTGTCAAATGGGCTGCTTTGCAAGAAATTTGATGTGGGTAGGTCTGATCACTTCGGCTAAAACACAAAAGTTGACCGCCTAGTCATGGTGATCATTTCCATACTTTACATCACTATGCTCTGACGCAGCAATATACCACAACTGCATGTGCATGCACGCATGCACATAATGTACATAGCACCTATGTACAATGTATCGTCATTACCGTATTTTGCATGCAGCTATTGACGCCCCCCCCCCCCAAAAAAAACGTCTCGGTGTTGAGCGGATTCGATCGCGCCACCGTACGCGCATGTACGTCGAGCCATTCGCGAGTTGCTTTGCATTTCTTTATCAGGGTGTACGCGTCAGCGTACAACCCTAATATGTGACCACTTCTCAATGCGGGTTTTTGAATTTTCGATCGCCTATAACTTTTGATTGCCTGAACGGATTTCGACGCGTTATGGCGCAAATGAACCGCCTTCTTCTGGGGCATCGAACGCGCCATAACGCGTTTCCTTGCTTTACTGTAAGGGGTCAATACCTCCAAAAACGTTCCAATTTTGTGGCTTTTTTTTTTCGTGTTCTCCTCCCAGTTTTTGGAGCACTGCTCGCGAACGCCGAAAGCAATCAGGATGAAACTTTGCACGTATGGGCGACCCATGGCAACAATTTGTTGTGCCAAAAGATTCTTGTCTAGTTTTTTGTATATCCAGAGATATTGCTGATTTTATGCTTTTTTGAAGGACCCGAAAAGTTTGTGCCCTATAGGCGCTCCAACCGTTCGTCGCAGAGCTTCGCTATAAAGGGGAAAGTTGATGGCCAGGACCTAACTTAGAAAAGTTTCAACAATTGGACCGCATTGGACGCACCAAAATACATCTCCCCATTATACCAATGACATAAAATGGCGATATTTCGGTGTGGTTAGCTCGGATCGCTTTGAGGTCAATAATAAAGTTGTTCACCAATTGGTGTGGAACATTTCATTCCTTAGTGCCAACGCGCTCCGACGCACCAAAATATTTTCGCTTCCGGGAAAATCGCTATATCTCGATGTGGGTACGTCGGATCACTTCGGCTAAAACACAAAAGTTGACCGCCTGCACGTGTAGATCATTTTGATTCTTTACACCACTATGCTCCGACGAACCAATATGGCACTGCAGAAGTGCACGCACGCACGCACACTGTCAAATGGGCTGCTTTGCAAGAAATTTGATGTGGGTAGGTCTGATCACTTCGGCTAAAACACAAAAGTTGACCGCCTAGTCATGGTGATCATTTCCATACTTTACATCACTATGCTCTGACGCAGCAATATACCACAACTGCATGTGCATGCACGCATGCACATAATGTACATAGCACCTATGTACAATGTATCGTCATTACCGTATTTTGCATGCAGCTATTGACGCCCCCCCCCCAAAAAAAACGTCTCGGTGTTGAGCGGATTCGATCGCGCCACCGTACGCGCATGTACGTCGAGCCATTCGCGAGTTGCTTTGCATTTCTTTATCAGGGTGTACGCGTCAGCGTACAACCCTAATATGTGACCACTTCTCAATGCGGGTTTTTGAATTTTCGATCGCCTATAACTTTTGATTGCCTGAACGGATTTCGACGCGTTATGGCGCAAATGAACCGCCTTCTTCTGGGGCATTGAACGCGCCATAACGCGTTTCCTTGCTTTACTGTAAGGGGTTACAAACCAATATGGTACTGCAGATGTGCACGCACGCACGCACACAATCGAATGAATTGCTTCACAAAAAACTCAATGTGGATAGGGCGGATCACTTCGGATAAAACACAAAAGTTGGCCGCCTAGTCATAGCGATCATTTTCATACTTTACATCACTATGCTGTGACGCAGCAATATAGCACAACTGCATGTGCACGTATGCACACACATAATGTTGTGCCTATGTACAATGTACGCACATGTGTTGGGCAGATGCTTAGCTGACACTTCCTGTGAGAAAGATCCGAGATTCCCATTCCTTTTTCTCAGTGGGCGGGTCAATGCTCTCGCACTCATACAAGACTAGACCACCAAGATGCACACATGGTTTTGTTGTTTTGTAAAAAGTTTTGTAAGTTGTAATTATCAGGAACCCAAGTTCTGCATTACACGTTCACGTGTAATGCAGTGCCACGTGATTGACACGTGTTCACGTTCACGTGTTCACGTGTATCCTCTCCCACCAGTGCCCACTGGTGGGAGGCATCGACACGTGGCGTCGCTTATCGCGTCCACAGGGCGACGTCCACAGGGCGATTATCGATGTTTGTCTTACGAAAAAACACTGTATTAAGGAAAAATTTGCAGGTGGCTGCAAAAAAGGTGAATATGTGACGCTCTTTTGTTGAAGTCCAGTTTGAAAAAGAGGGGTATTAATTAAGGCACGCCCCATTGATGTATAGCTGCTTACACTTTGCAGATGATCAACTTCAGTTTGAACAAACCGTGTATAAAATCCGAACCAAACGCAGCAACACGTCACATATTCGGCATTTTTTTTGTGAGCCATCTCACTCAGCTAAAACGCAAAAGCAATCCTTTCACATTTCATCTATCTCTAGCATCTATCTTTTCTTCCACAGGTCCATGTGGGCAGGGACTTCGCCCCGCCGATGAGGACAGTGCCTCGGACCAGGCTTCCTGAGCAGCCGGTCCGTAGTGCGTCTCTTCTGCTGGGTGAAGTCCCAGACCACTGTGTCCTGCGCTCAGACACGGCTGAGCCAGCACCAGACCGTAAGGTTTTGCTTCCAGGACCGCGAGCGCTCGTGCGCGCGTGCGTGCGTGCGTGCGTGCGTGCGTGCGTGCGTGCGTGCGTGCGTGCGCGCGTACGTACGTACGTACGTACGTACGTCTGCATTGTGGTCGATGTGCAAGATTATGGGGTCCTTCCCACCTGTCTCGCAACTCCGGCATATGAATGCGGCTGTCATGTGAATGCAGTGTGTTCCAGTCCAGTTAGGTCCTACAATTGCCACTGCACCTTCCTATGCACGCGAACACAAAAAATGCCGAATATGTGACGTGTTGCTGCGTTTGGTTCGGATTTTATACACGGTTTGTTCAAACTGAAGTTGATCATCTGCAAAGTGTAAGCAGCTATACATCAATGGGGCGTGCCTTAATTAATACCCCTCTTTTTCAAACTGGACTTCAACAAAAGAGCGTCACATATTCACCTTTTTTGCAGCCACCTGCAAATTTTTCCTTAATAGGTACATACATACATACATACATACCGTAGGTGCTACCATACACATACTTGCAAGCACTGGCAGTGCACTTTTTAAGTGTACCCTGTGCATTAGTGTACCCCCAAGTGTCCAATGGTACCCTACCCCCCCCCCCCCGTCTTCATTAGTGCCCGCTAGGGATGAGCATGGGCCCGGCCGGACCGGCCCGGCCCGGGCCGGAATTCCAGGCCCGTTTTGCGGGCCGGGCCGGGCCGGGCCGGGCCTGCGTTGTGAGGTGCGGGCCGGGCCGGGCCGGGCCTGCGATATTGAGGGTGCGGGCCGGGCCGGGACGGGCCGGACTATCTGGCGGGCCGGGCCGGGCCGAGATGTGCAGGCCCGTGCTCATCCCTAGTGCCCGCAGATAGCCGAGGGTTAATAAAGCGATAGTATCGGAGAATGCAACCACACCTAGATCTAGTGGGTACTATTGTAGGATTTGTGGTACGGTAGTTCGTTGCTGACTTTACGTACCACATGTCATAGAAGCTCTTGCCCATAGGCAATCGTTTACTCATGCGTCTTGCATACTCATCCTGACTTGCATAGTGTCAACTTCAACTTGTCATGTCAACAGAGAGACAGACCCCCTCGACTTGTGTTATTCGGCTAAGCGTAAGGCACAAATCACCTGGTGAAATATTCCCGAAATGTAGGCGTGGTATCTCTTGTCGTTCCTGAGACGCACTGTGCTGTACTGGACCCATCTTCTCGTGATGTTGACGCGTCGAGGTGACGTGTCGCGGAAGCGCTCCAGATGCAAAGCTGTCGAGCCGCTCTCAAAGATGACCCGGGGGGCGTTGTTGGCCAGCCACTGGATATGGGTCAAGAGAATCTGAAGGGGTGAACACTTCAACTAATAAATGAATATTATTATTATTTAATCCAATATTATGGTGAACATTTACTGTAGTGCGTGCACGCCGTAGTACATTTCCACACAAGTTGTTGTTGTTGGATTAGGGGTAACGCTAGGAGGCCGTCAAAGGCCCATAATAGCATCCCCATCTCCATGGCGCCTTCCAGTCTAGAGCCGCATAATTAGCAAGACATTCGGAAGACGCCATCTGTAATCTACATGTCAGCGACGGTACGGGAAATCCATAAATAGGAAAAAAGACTCGGTGTTACTGGCTCCATCAAGAATCGAACCCAGAACCGCGCGTGCAAGATGCCACTACGCTATCCGCTGCCCTTCAGGGGAGCTTACATTCGACTGTAGTTGATAAACACATTCATCGAAATTCTTTCCCAACTCTTGTACATACCTGTATACAACGTTTATACAACGTTCACATACATGTACATACATATAGGTGCCTTTACGTGTACCTATGTACTTCTGTAGATAAACCCACCCTGAGGCGTACGTCGCTGTTGGCTTTGAATGCCTGGGCGGCGCTGAGGACGTTTCGCGCCATGGTGTGGCTTTCATTTGCTCGAATCAGTGCTTGCGCCAAGAATGAATCATTCGACGAAGCGAAGCGCTGGCGCCAAGAGCGAGTCCAAAGCCGCAACTCGTCCAGGGAAGCAGTAGAGTTGAGTGGCATGGAACGGTCTAGATCAATTGGCAGCTCAGAAACCGACTGGACTGTCAGAGTCTGACTGAACGAGCATTTTAATACTTTGCATCCCATACGTTGCGGAAATGATCGAGTCAGCTGGACCTTTGTACAACATTAGAGTTGTACCTTTGAGCTCGTTGAACTGTCGGACTGTCTTGATCAGTCTTCGCAGCTCCAGCCGTGTCTCATTGATGCACCTCGACACCAGCTCGATCCTTCTCTTTTCCTCCTGTTTTCGCTCCATGGCATTGACCACTCGTATCTCGGACCGTGGAACGGGTTGCGCTGTCACCATTTACCATTGTTGTTGTTGGATTAGAGGCAACGCTAGGGGCCGTCAATGGCCGAGCATACCGTAAATCCTCCAATACAACCCCCTCCAGTAGTGCCCCCCTTCCAATAGTGCCCCCGGGTAAGGAGAGGTTGAAAAAATAGTGCCCCGGGGGCACTATTGGAGGATTTACAGTACCCATCTCCATGACGCCTTCCTGACTTGAGCCGCGTAATTAGCCAAAGACCTTCGGAAGAACGCCATCTGTAATCTAGGGCAGAGATGCCCTGGAATTAGTTCGTACCATACCCACACCATATAGTTCCGCCAGGTCTATTGGACACTACCTGCACTAACACTATTGGAGGAAATAGTTCGGTGCACGGTATATGGAGTGAAACGGTGCATTGCTCGTTCTCCATGGATTCCAGCTCCCAGATTCTGCATAGACTCAAACTCTACGGGATAAACAGTTCAGTGCAGAAAAAAATGAAACATCCCAAAGCGCAATCGGTCCCATTCCACTGGATAGGTTGCTTTTGGTTTCACCTCTGCGTCCGTCGTCGACGTAAGCCGAGTCCAAATGTCAGCCAGAATAACGGCGGCATTCTAGATGTACCGCAAACCACCCAATAATCAGCCACTGGGGCATTTAAGTTGTTTAAGTCGGATGGTAGGAGGTGGGAGTGGGAATTTTGAGGGGGGGGGGCGGGAATTACGGAGTTGTTTGTGTACATGTGTAGACCTAGAATCTGAGACCTCGAATGAGCATGTCTTGATAGGTTTTGTGTCCCGAATTGCCTTCAGTGTTTCAATGTACCTCAAGTGTCAACTGTGGCCTTAACCTAGCACAATTGACAATCGACAGACCATGCCGTCTTCATAGCTGCTTTTCAAGTCAAAATCGGCCTTGCGCAGGTGATACCGTGCCACTCTTCGCCTGCCTCGGTTCCGCCACTGCAGAATCCTAACAGCATCTACGTTTCGATCTAGGATCAGTCCTGCCCGGTGCCAAAGTTCCTCCGAGCGCGTTCTCAACTCGTCAGCTAAAGGATGTCTGGAAGTGTACTCAAAACAGTCAGGCTTGCGCGATTAAAAAAAAAAGTTTGTACAGTAACGAGTAACAGTACCTATGTACATGCAGTAGTTGTTGGATTTGGCGCAACGCCAGGAGGCCGTTAATGGCCCCAATGGCATAGGTACCCATCTCTGTACGTTCCCGCCTAAAGCCGCGTCCGCCTAAAGCCCTCCCGCCTCCCTCCCTCCCGCCTAAAGCCAAAGATAAACGCCATCTGTAATCGAGGGCAGCGACGGCACGAGAAAATCCATCGAAAGGGAAGTCCTGGATCTAGTGGCTCAATCAAGATTCGAACCCAGAACCGTTCGCGCAGGAGGCCGATTGTCCATCACTAGGTCACACACTGCCCCAACGAGTACATAACAGTAGCGATCAGTGGTGGTGTTGTCAGTTGGTGCACATGTACACCATGGGTATGCACCAATGAGTTGGCGCGTTCGCATTTGCTTTTGTCTGAACGATACATTCGTTTGAAATCAGAGAACTTCATAAACCTGGCAACAGCAGCAAACTGCAGAGAAAACACAGAAGAGCGAGCAACATCACTTACTAAACTGCCACTGTGCTGTTTTAGTTTTTTTCAACTAAACAAACGAGGTACCACCAATGTATGTAACGCAGTAACAGAATGGATGTTTGGACAGAGTGCTGTTCCACAGCAGATGAGAAACTATCAAAAGCGGTGCAGGACTTGCCACATCTGTTATTGCATAATGAAGGGATTGAATTGCTAATCTACACATTCTGCTATTCATTGAATGTATTGGACATGTGAGAGAGAGAGAGAGAGAGAGAGAGAGAGAGAGAGAGAGAGAGAGAGAGAGAGAGAGAGAGAGAGAGAGAGAGAGAGAGAGAGAGAGAGAGAGAGAGAGAGAGAGAGAGAGAGAGAGAGAGAGAGAGAGAGAGAGAGAGAGAGAGAGAGAGAGAGAGAGAGAGAGAGAGAGAGAGAGAGAGAGAGAGAGAGAGAGAGAGAGAGAAATCACATTGAGTGTGAGTGACGCAAGTCAGCGCGCGCGTGCGTACGTGCCATGGACCTTTTTCACTGGCGTCGTGGTGAAACTTTGAGAATGTCGGAGCAAATACCCTGCAAAAAACGCAACATTTTCCGTGGAGGGAATCGAATCCACGACCCAAAAAGTTGCGAAAAAGATGGACAGAAACGAAAGATGTGCAGAACAATTTAGAAGCGAATTTTTTGTATAACTAAAACCCTATTATCATACATGTAACCGGGTTTTTGAAGTGGGGGGGGGGGGGTCTGAGAGACTTCTGGGGGGGCGTGGGGGGGGGGGTACTCAGATTTGAAGAGGGAGGGGGTCCCAGAAGGGAAAAAAATGTTCCAAAATAGTGTCTAAATAGGCACTTTTCAGTCAAAAATAGGTCAAAAATGCCTTAAAATAGGCTATAAATAGCGGTATTTAGCTGTTTTAAGGCCAAAATACACTGAGAAAGACAAAAAGTACACTACTTTGTACAATTGTTGGCAAGTTGGAAAACTTCAGGAAAATTCTGGGGGGGGGGTCTGGGGGGGGGCTGGGTAGGGGTAAAATTCTGGCTGGGGGGGCGGGCAACCCCCCCCCCCCCCCCCCCCCCCCCCCCAGTTACATGTATGCCTATTATACAAAAATAAAAAAAAACACGCAGTTTTGGCGAAATTTTCGCCAATCAAAATTCGGACCACCGGATCCGATACCAACCGAATAGTGCGCGCAGAATGTTGCATTGTTGCGTTTTGAACTAAAATGATGAATAAAAGCACCGTTTGAATTGAATAAACAGGAGGAAAGGACATCCTGATGACTGCTAACAATACAATGTGCCTATACAATACAAAACAAATCACATGTTCACTAGGGATGAGCATGGGCCGGCCCGTGGGCCGGGCCGGGCCGGAATTCCAGGCCCGTTTTGCGGGCCGGGCCGGGCCGGGCCTGCGTTTTGAGGGTGCGGGCCGGGCCGGAATTCCAGGCCCATTTTGCGGGCCGGGCTGGGCCGGGACTGCGTTTTGAGGGTGCGGGCCGGGCCGGGCCGGACGTTCTTGGCTGGCCAACGTAGATAGCTACCTATGTAATGCATTGTAAGTATCGGCGACTATTCTGCACCGTATTAGCAACTTTGTATTCTATGACGCGCGTCTTTCGCGCTCAAATGGTGCAAAGGCCGTAAAACGGTTGTGAACTGCGATTCTGAGAGGTGGATGTGTCATTCCGTTAAGTAAATCACGCCAATTGGCATACGGTATTTCAGTAAATTGTACACTGTAGCCGGGCCGGGCCTGCGATATTGAGCAGTTGGACGGGCCGGGCCGGGCCTGGATTTTGAGGGTGCGGGCCGGGCCGGACTATCTGGCGGGCCGGGCCGGGCCGAGATGTGCAGGCCCGTGCTCATGGTATATTGGAAGTTGTTCCGACAGGGTACATTGGAAGTTGTTCCGACACCCGAAGTTGTTCCGACAAGATCGGAAGTTGTTCCGACAGGATTGGAAGTAGTTCCGACGCGATTGGAAGTAGTTCCAACGCGATTGGAAGTTGTTCCGACAAGACTGGACGTTGTTCCGACAACCGTGGAAGTTTTTTTTAATTTTGAGACCGAAGTCTCAGGCGAGAGGGGGACCGCATGCATGGGGTGCATGGGTAATGCATGGGTCCTTGGTTACCTCTGCCTACAAGACCGATTGTCTCAATGAGAACTACGATCAGAGGGCACAGTTTTGGCGTGAGCCCCTTGCCCAAGGTTACTGTTTTTGGCAGTTTTGCCACGCTGAGCATTGAACTCCGCACCTCACGGTTTGGAGCCAATGCCTTAGCCTAACTGCGCAACAGCCGCCAAACGCATTCCGACGCACCACCGAGCACTAGTAAACCGGTTGCGCATGCTAGGTCAGATGCAAGCACCAAACAAAACTGAGCTCGCTCCCGCTGCGTGCGAGCAGGACAAGTCGATTAATCGACATGTCCTGACATCGACATGACATGAACAACTTCCACCCAATCGTGCTCATCCCTAATGTTCACAGCGTCTCGATGCGGCCCTCTTCCTGTTGAAACGAGAAAGAGCTGTCGCCCGGGTTGACGTGGCCCGCTGCTGCCGCTAGTCTAAGTGGGTGCGCTCATATCATACCTGTAACTTGGGGGGGGGGATTTGGGGGTCCCTCACCCAGGCGCTGGGTTTGACCTACCCACACCCCGCCATACCTGTAACTGGGGGCGCATAATTTTTCAACCCCCCCAGAATTTTCCCAAGGGATTTTTACTTGATCTAAAAGGATAAAAGTGAGTAAATGTTGGTGCATTTCAGTGTTATATGACTATGAAACAGCTAAATGACACTGTTTAGACCCTATTTATACCCATTTTTGACCAAATAGTACCTGTATAACTCAAAAAATGGCCAGCTACCCCCCACTTTTTGCTCCAGACACCCCCACCCCGGAATTCGGCCCTTTACCCCCCCCCCCCTCGCCCCGACCCCGTTATAGGGACGCTCACACCATCGGCGATGCTCATACCTGTATGGCGTCGAAATCGGCGTCAGCGCCCATGCGAGCTTGATGACGCGCTTGTAGACTTCGACGACGAAAGAGTCGGCGACACTGCGGAACAACTGCTGAAATCAGATGGATGCAGCTTTTCTTGCAGTTTTTTTCTGGGCACGCAATTTAATTGCGACGTCGCAAACGTCTAACTGTGGGTAGGCGGGCAACAATCAATGGTTTGTTGACAAATTGCCTCGTGAGAATTTGTTTTGGAGAAAGCGCCTGGCCCCGTTGGTCGACTGAAGTTTTTAAAATTCACATTTCTGAAGAGCGAAGTGTACTTCTGGTCGCTGTATCACGTTGACTATAGCGCTGGAGCGCTGCAGCTGCAGTACCGCCCCCCCCCCTCGTATCGCAAATATGAGTGGTGCACCTGAACTGTTCCCGCGCGCTTGTAGACGAACAAGTCGGAGGCGGAGACGACGCGCCCCTCCTGCCAGGGCAACAGTCCTCGGCGGATCTCGAGCAGCGTGTATGCGAGCGAGATTAGGTCGTCCTTGGACGCCGCGTCGACAGCGTCGAGCGCGTCTGCGGACATGTAGCAGGATGCGCCCTTCGGCGTTCGGCATTGTCAAGCCTCGCGTTTTCCCAGCGCACTAGGCCTTTCAGGCGTTGATGTGCTTCGCACAGAGCGTTCGGCGCACCTATACTGGTAAAACTGCGGTTTGCAAACAGGTTAACATTGCCACCCACCCGTGTAGAGGTCGGGGCTACTCTTGAGTGGACAATGCGCTGAAGCGCAGTCGCCGGCCTGCACGCGCTTGACGACCTCGTTGAGCTCGTAGCTGTAGGAATCGAGGTATTCCATAACCTCGTGCGTCATAGCCCAGGTGTTGAGATCTCCGGCGCCTAATGGAGGTCTTTGGAGCCTGGCGCCATGGGGGCACCAGATGCCGAAGCTCAACTGCCCGGGGCGATACAACCGCCTCCAATCTCCAATCTGGCTCCGGCTCCAATCTGGAGAGGCCCCTTTAGCACCGGCTCTAGCTGGCCTCCCCCAGCGCAGGTAGAGCACTGAGAGGGCGAGCATCCGACCGGGTAAAAGGTCTGAAGACACCGTTGCTAGTGCTCGACGGATGGGAGGGGGGGAGGGGGAACCTGCAGGATCGTGCTGCGCAACGGGTCCTCACAAAGACGATCTTGAGCGCGTGCACCGCTTCCGTGGATTCCAACATAGTGGTTGAGCTCATACCTCAGCTCCAGAACCGACTGGTAGCCTTGCGCGTACGTGGTCTGCACAAGGGAGGGGGGGATAGAATTATAAGTGACTGCTTCCAACCACCTCTTCGCCCACCGCGTTGAGGAGCTCGACGACAGACTCGGCGTCACAGGTGAAAGCGGCCTCGCCGCCCCGCTCGAAACTGTCCAAAGAACAGTGACGGGTGAAGGCATGATCCAGATTGCCTAGGGCAATAGTGGCCCATGGGAGGCCAGAGGGTCCGAACAATGGCATCCGCATCTATAGCATACTCGTTGCATTGTGCCTCTACACCCATGTCATACCTTGGCTAAGGGCAGCACGCCAGTGTCATATAGTCCAAAACCGGAGGTTAAGGCATCAGTGGCGTAGCCAGGACTTGATTTCGGGAGAGGGGGGGAGTTCAATCTCGGTGAAATACTCAATTTTGCAACAGGGGGAGGGACCCTGTTGAATTTTGTGGACATTGCGCCATTTCAGCTGGGGAAGCCTTCGACACTCTCCCATACAATCTGTTTACACGCTTTGCGCTCGTTTGCCTGACTACATTCACCAAAACGTTAGCAATGTGATCAAAACGGTCGATTTTTGTGCTCAAAATAGCACCACAGGCAAAATTTTTAGAGTAATGTTACGAGCTTTACATGGTTTTCAATGCAAATTGCAAAACAATGCATGGCAGACGAAAATTTGGCTCTTCAGTGGCGTTTTTATCATTATTTGCATTGAAATTAAGAAAAACGCACAGATTGGCACATTGCAACAGGGGACCAAGCTAAAAATTTGAGCTTCAGAGAATTTCGAAGGGAGAAGCTTCCCCCTCCCCCCCCCTTGGCTACGCCACTGTAAGGCATAAGGCATTCTCGCAGGTTTATCGACCCTCTGCCTTAACACAGAAATGATCATTTCTCACCCTTCCCCTTCCACACCGCGCCTCAATCGGATAATCGGGCATTTGGCAGTGTAGGGACATCCTTTTGTCGATCCGTAGGGCGATTCTGAAATGTACAAGTGTGTATTATTTTGTGTACTTTGCGTTTCAGATGGCCGCTGTCTGGCGGTGAAGCACCAATAGGGGGCTCTGAAGAGGACACATCACCACGAACAGAAGAGGAAACGATGACTCATCACGTGACGTCACGTCACGCCACGTCACCTCACCTCACCTGGTCAATGGCCGATATAGCATCATACCCACATCCATGACGCATTCCTGTCTAGGGCCGCGCCATTAGCCAAAGACCTTTGGAAGAACGCCATCTACAATCTAGGGCAGCGAGCGATGGCATGAGAAAACCCATCGAAATCAAGTCCTCAGTCTAGTGGGTCCATCAAGAATCGAACTCAGGACGTTGCGCACAGGAGGCCGATTCTTTACCACTAGGCCATACGCTGCCCCATGCGAACCTCGATCGCGACGAGCATGAAGGACGCGGATAGCAAGCAGTCGGCTTCCGAGAGATGGCGGCTGGCGCAGCGCACGAGTTCCCGATGTCGTGGAAGTTGGGCCCCAGCACCCAGGAGAGAATGTACTGGACGCCGTGCTCGGAGCCAACGCCGAGAAGTCCCGGGTTGAAGCGGCTGAAGCATAGGTGTTGATTGGGCCAAAAGCCAGGGGGGGGGGGGGTCTCAGGGGATTTCGAGGGGGGGGTCTAGAGCCATCCCGGATAAAATGTCCGGGATCGAAAATTTTGGAGGCGCGGTGGTCGAAGTGGAGGATTTTACACCATAATAACGTGTAAAATGGGTACTTTTGGTCTAAAATGGGTCAAAATAAGGTCTAAATAGCACTTTTCAGGCGTTTTTGGGGGCGACACGGAAAAAGAAACAAACACACGCATCTTCACCCATTTTTTTAATATTGAGAGAGGGTTTCCCGCAAGTTATCCAGGATGGCGATGGCCAGGGGAGGGCCTCTCTCCCACAAAAAAGCGGGACGGCTATAGCCAGGGGGTGGGTGAACCCCCTTAACCCCCTGAGCGCACCTATGGGCTGAAGCCGCCAGTTTGCAGCTGCCCGAGGCCGGCCAGCGGCCTCCTTCAGCAGCGACTTCCGCGCCAAGCGATTGCGATTGGAGGTCGCCTTCAACTCCCGGTGCCGGCTGAAATGGTGGAGCGTTTCCAAATGGTCTCCGCCTTCGCGTCCCATCCCATCTCTTCCCCACCCCGCTGCTGGCAGCGTCAGTCCCGTCTCAGTCCGCAGCTCGTTGATGAGCGTGACGGCGTTGACGCTGCCAAACCGGCCGCTGCCGAGCTTGTGAGTAATTTAAAAGAAAAGAAAAAAAGACACCGAGAGTTGCGTGAGGACGGAGAAATGAAGGCACACGAACCTGAAAGTTGGCCAGTCAGGTGTATAAGCAAATTCATAGGGCCTTCTTCTCCCTTGCGAAAAATTCGTCGCATCATGATTTTGAAAAAAATATTTTTCTTCGGCTATAGCCAACATATGCATCCACATCCGAAGCCACAACCACATCCACTCCGATTCGGTTCCGGTGCACGCATGCCACCATTTTCGCATCAGCCGAAAGGGGACAAAAGGGCAGAAAGGTTGTGTTAGCGGGCTGAGAAAGCCTAAGCGAGGCCTAAGCCTAACCTTAGCAAGGTGTAAGCCTAAGCCTAAACAAGGCGCCACCCAAGGCATAGGCAAGGCCTAAGCCAAGCCTACACCGGCAGCCGCGGCAGCCGTAACGTCGGCGACACTATCCTTCCTTCGCTGGCTTTATGCGGTTCCTGAAGCCGAGTCGACACTGTACCGTCAAACTGTTCTTTGCGGACGCGAAGCCCGGTGTCAGCTGACTCGCTTCTACTATGTGGACGTCACCGACTTTCTGTGGCTCAGCACACTCGACAAGCTCCAACGATGTGGGTGCCGCCGACACCGGTTCGGTTCTACTGCTCGGATCTTTCTGTGACCACTCACATTGTGCAAGCGGCAGCTTCGACGGCGCACGACGCGGACTCGGCTTGCAGTTTTGAAGCTCAGCGGGCGGAGACGGCGGCTCTGTCGAAGAAGCGCCGAGCGAAAGCCGAGAACAAGCGGAAGCTTTGTCATCTAACGAAAGTAAATCGCGGGCACGTGCCTAGTAGGGATGAGCATGGGCCTGAAGATCTCGGCCCGGCCCAGCCTGGCCCGGCCCACTCGTAAAAAACCGGGCCCAGGCCCAGCCCGGCCCATCCAACTGCTCAAAATGTAGGCCCGGCCCGGCCCGACCCATCCCAAGAAGTAAGTACGTACGCCAGTTGGCGTTTTTTCAGCACACATACACAGAGAATAGCGCTTCTGGCTTTACAGCTTACAACCATTTTTTGGCCTCATGATTGACCGTGTCAATTGCAGTTGACCGCTCACAAAGGGTTTGTTGAGAAAAAAAGACGCTGCCCGTGACCTGTTGTACTATCGCCGCCAAGCCAGTGATGGAGAGGCGGCGCCTGGAGGGCGCCGAGCTGGCAGTTGTCACGAGCACCTTGCTCGTGATGGACGTTAGGCTAGGCTGGGCTATCGCCAGATGCCCATGCCTTTTAGTAGTACGTCGTCGGCGTCGTCGCTTCACGTCCGTTCTCTGCTCGGTTGCGTCTCAGGGTCTCAGGCAACGTCGCGACCAACGCGCTCGATTCACAGTGAGACGACGACGCCGAACTTTTAGGCGCGCTGGCGTCCTTAACCCTTTCTCTTCGCTCAAAACCTTTCTGCTGAATAGTCACCGTTACTTACAATGCATAACATACAATGTAGATTCCTACAACGTTTCAGCCAAGAAAGTACGGCCCGGCCCACACCCTCAAAACGCAGGCCCAGCGCGGCCCACACTCTCAAAACGCAGGCCCGGCCGGCCCACACCCTCAAAACGCAGGGCCCGGCCCGGCCAACACCCTCAAAACACAGGCCCGGCCCGGCCCACACCCTCAAAACGCAGGCCCGGCCCAGCCCACACCCTCAAAACGCAGGCCCAGCCTGACCCACACCCTCAAAACGCAGGCCCGGCCTGGCCCACACTCTCAAAGCGCTGTCCCGGCCCGGCCCACACCCACAAAACGGAGGCCCGGCACTGCCCACACTCTCAAAACGCAGGCCCGGCCCGGCCCACACCCTCAAAACGCAGGCCCGGCACCGCCCACACCCTCAAAATGCAGGCCCGGCCCGGCCCACACCCTCAAAATGCAGGCTGCCCGGCACTGCCCACACCCTCAAAACGCAGGCCCGGCCCGGCCCACACCCTCAAAACGCAGGCCGCCCGGCACCGCCCACACCCTCAAAACGCAGGCCGCCCGGCACCGCCCACACCCTCAAAACGCAGGCCCGACCCGGCCCACACCCTCAAAACGCAGGCCGCCCGGCACCGCCCACACCCTCAAAACGCAGGCCCGGCCTGGCCCACACCCTCAAAACGCAGGCCGCCCGGCACCGCACACACCCTCAAAACGCAGGCCTGGCCCGGCCCACACCCTCAAAACGCAGGCCGCCCGGCACCGCCCACACCATCAAAACGCAGGCCCGGCCCGGCCCACACCCTCAAAACGCAGGCCGCCCGGCACCGCCCACACCCTCAAAACGCAGGCCCGGCCTGGCCCACACCCTCAAAACGCAGGCCCGGCCTGGCCCACACTCTCAAAACGCAGGCCCGGCCCGGCCCGGCCCGCACCCTCAAAACGCAGGCCCGGCCCGGCCTGGCCCACACCCTCAAACGCAGGCCCGGCCCGGGCACAGGATGGGCCTGGGATTCTGGTGTCATAGTCCAAAACCGCCCCCAGGCCAGAACCGCCCCCCGGCGGTTGTGGCTTAGTCCAAAACCGCCCCCCGGCGGTTCTGGCCTAGCAACGTCTAGGCCAGTACCGCCCCCCCACCAAACTTTTTCTCCCCCCTTGACTTAGACCACATTAAAGTAATAATGTATGCTAAAAATCTGGCGTATATACCCAGGTTAGGTATGTATATAAACGAGCGATTGTAACTTGCTGCGTTTAACTTGGCATTTCACTTTTCGGATTTTCCTACGGTTGAAGCAGCTCATGGATTCTTTTTCGAAGGACAGCATGCTGCCAATCTCAAGCGCCCGGTTGACGTTGGCGTGGATCGGTTGGGTGATGTAGGTAATTGTGTTTTGCTCAGACTCCAGCTAAGCCCCCATGAACGACGTCGATGGCCGCAGTCGTTGCTGTTGGACTGCTTTTGCCGCCGCACGATGTTGACTGCAGCGCGGGGCACGCTCAACACCGATGGCTACAGCTGCAGCTGCTCTGCCACATGCACTGACATGGGGCTCGCTGTTGAACAGGAATATCTCGCTCGCAGCCAACAGCGCGACGACCCAATGGTTGAATCGAGTGATAGGAATTATACGGTATTTTTGTAAATTCAAGAAAATGAACAGACAAATTTATGGAAAAATTAAATTTGTATTTTTGTATGCTACTGTCTGCAATTGTGGGTGTTTCGCCTCCACCGCTTGACACCCTAGAGACGCACGAGGCTCGTCAGAAACGACACGTCCCTTTTATATCATGCAATTATTTCATATAGCTCAAGGGTCTTCAGACCACGTAAAATGCGAAAAAAAAGCCACCTTGTCAACAAACCGCGTTTGAAATTCCGCGCCAGTAGTCGCATTCTATGCCACAATTCAATTTTTGAAATATTTTCTGTAGCTTGCTTTGCACATGGCCAAATTGAAAGCCCACTTCTAAACAGCAGAGACCACCTGCGCCGCTTGCGCTTGCTCTCTCAGATCGCTCGTTCGCGACTTGTCAGCTTGTATGGTGGCGCCCAGCGTCGAAAGGCGCCAGGCGCCAGTCAAAGATCGCACTGGAATGTCCGTCTTTACTTCAGCGCTTGCGACTCGCGCTTGTTGTGAATCGTAAATTCGAGTGATCAACGTAGGAGGGGGGGGGGCGATTTCCATGTAAGGGGGGGGGGCGGTTCTGACCTACATAGGCTAGAACCGCCCCCCGGCGGTTTTGGCCTAGGCCAGAACCGCCGGGGGGCGAAAAACAAGGGGGGGCGGTTTTGGACTGCAACACCGGCCCATCATCATCATCAATGCAATGTGCCATAAAATTATGCTGACAACGCTAACTCGTGCATTTCTGCACTCTGGTAAATCTTCAGGTGTGCGTCTATAGTAAAAGTACACGTATCATAATTCATACTGTAGTTCCGTGTGCAAAGAATAGTGAGTCAAGTTCGTCACTTGTCATCGCCGCATCGTCAACTCACAACGTCAAAAAAACGCATTTCAGTATAGAGTGTGTCGTCATCGCCTCTTCTTTAGGTCATTGTCAACATTTTTTGATGTGCCAGCTCTGCAGGAAGCGGCGGTAGCGTCGCTCGCGTTCCCTCTCTTTCCGAGGCAGGCGTACGTGCGCCTCGAGAGGCGTCGACGCGGCAATGTCGCGCCAAAAGACCTTCTCGATGAAAGGCGCGTCCTTGTCCATCCTTAGTTTGCGCCCGAAGTCGACGTAGAGTGGAGGCCGACCAGGCACGACTGGCCACTGGGCGGCCGCCAGCTCGACAAGAGCTCTAAAACGAGCCTTCAAACTCGTCCAGCTGGCACGAGGTGACTGGTTGTCGAAGCAAGGGATTTCGAAGCATTCGACGCGTAGGTAGAGGAGGCCGGGGACGGCATCCAGCAGCTCCAGACAGATTCGCGGCTCGGAACGGTGACTCGGCGGTACACCAAGCAGTTCGAGATCGATTGCACCCACCACGACTTCTTCGACGTTGGGTGTCATCTGCTGGAGCAGTGTGGGCAGCTGATGACTCGTGGCGTTTCTCAAAATGAGTTGCTTAACAGCGGGAAGTCTGGGATTGTGCGCTCCGGAAGCGTTCTGTAAGTGCAGTCTGCGCAGGCCCGCGAGCGACGACGACGGAGACTGAAGTCTGCGCATGCAGTGTAGGGAGAAGCCATGAATCTCTTTTAGCCGTTGCACTGTCAACATCGGCAGCCGGAAAAGAGCGGCGCCAGAGGACGCGTCCAGGCTGGTACAGGCGCTCTGGATTCTCTGCAGGGAATCCCAGTCAACCGGCGGGCTGCTGACGGTCCTTTGCAGCTGCTGCAGTAGGGACGCGTGCCCCCCTTCTGGTGGGGCGGCGCTGAAGAGGACTGCATGGACGTTCAGGTGGTGCTCCACGTCCAACTCGACGCAAGTGACTCGGGCACCGTACTCCTTGCGCAGTTGCACGGCGATGAAACGGCGTGCAGCGACCGCGGGGCGTATGGCGGTCTCTGCCTCCTGGCCCCAGACTCGAAGTCGCCATTCAAACTCGATTGTCACGACTTCCAGACTTTCAGAGCTGATTATCACGTCGTTGTGGTTGGCTCCGGGCCGGAGCACGAGCGTGACCAGGTCCAGTTCCCGCCAAGGCCGGTTGCTGGGCAGGTGTCGGCGAAAGCTGCGGCAGACCAGTCGGAAGCTGGCGAGCTCCAGCAACGGCAGATGGCGGAGCACCTCCAGCACAGATTCCATGGGCAGCTTCATCACGTGTTCTGGAATGAAGGTTACTGGCTCGGAATAGAGTAGATGCAGAGCAGAATTGACGTTTTAAAAGGAGCTTCGATGGAGCAACTGAAAGGCACTTTGACAGCAAGTGGCGGAGGTGGTAAACGCAATGCCCTCTTGCTGAGCTGACTGAGCAACAAGCTGTTTGGCGTAGCAGCAGGTTGTCTAGCAGGCATAGCGATTTCCACGGTGGGCTACATCAGTCGTAAAGAGATAAAATCTACCTATAGATGTCTATAGATACCTATACCTGCTCGCTCCCCAGCCATCCCCACCCCTGAGGCGTCCGCAGCCACAGCTTGACAGCCCAAGCCAGTAGTCACTGGGGCCACTTTGGCTTGGCAAGCACGCACTGCGTCCGTCCGTTCACGTTCGTGTGTGCGTGCGTGCCTGCGCCTCATCGCCGCTGCCGCTCATCGATAATGCGTCGCCAATGGGCTTTCTTTGCCTTTGCTCCATCGTAGCACTGAGCAGAGGCCACACACTTTCACCCCCCCCCCACACTCTTCCAGACCCGGAGCCCCAGTTCCGCTCTTGAACGTGAAATCGCGTTTGTGTGATACAGTAGAAACTCGTAACTTGCTTGGCTTGCAGTTTTTCGCTGCTTGCCAGTTTTGGAATTTTTGTTGCTACAAAATTGACAGTTGCTACATACTAATTCCTGTTGCGTGTATGTACGAAATAGTTAATGCCCAAAAAACTGCGCGACTGACAGAAAGACGGTGTGACATGGGAGCATGACGCTGCAATTTCAAACTCGCACGCAAGAAGGCGGCACTACAGTGGAGCTGGGTCCGTTAGAACAGCTGATAATCAAATGATTCAAATAGATTGCTGTGGATCATCGTGATCATCAATCACTCGTCCTTTTCGTTGATCGGCTGACGCTTGAACCGGTTTGTCAGCGTCGTCCAGACCACGGTGAGTGCGTAGCCGATGAGAGAGACGACCAGCACGTTGATGAGCACCCCTTCCATGCACAGGCGGCCATAGCATCTGTTGGTAGTGGTTGGGTTGGTTTAGGTGCCAAAATCAGATGGCGATATCGGAGGGGGCCCTGAGTATTTCGGATTTAGAATATTTGATCCAATAATCGGCTCCGGGAATTATTGGCCCATGCCCCCCTCCCCCAAAAGTCGACCCACCTGCTGGTGGTAGACTATAGTTGAGTGGTAGAACCGGACGGAAGCAATGCTCAATCACTGTACTAGGTGTGGGCAACAGAATAATCGGACTCGAAACATTCGTACATACAGCTGGAGCAACATGTACTTTGCTGCACTGATTTGTGGTGTACGCACGTAGGTATGTATAGGTGTGCATGTTGTATAAATCTTCCAACAGAACACACCCACCCCCCTCCAATAGTGCCCTCGGGGTACGTCAAAGGTGGGGGATACCGTAAACCATATAAGTAGCTCCGGGGGGGGGGGGCTACATAGGTAATTGTTTGTTCGAGCCGTTGGAGGGTGTATAATTATAGGGGATGGGCTAATTATAAGGGGGGGCTTATAAACTGGAAGGATCGATGTGTGGAAAGCTCTGTTGGCGCAAAGGCGCGTGGAGGCGATCTTTGAGGGAAAAAGACGCTGCGCACATACGCCGGTACACTCTAACACACTCTCACACAGTCTCACATGCACATACATGTACATACATTTACATACGCAACCGTACGTATACATACACCCAGACATGGAAAATTTTGCCTTTCAGACCATGTGGTCAATTTAGAGAGGCAGCGTAAGGGGGCCTACAAATTCAAAGTGGTCTTAGAAGAGTGTATAGTTATCGGCGGGGGGGGCTAATTATGAGGGTGGGGGTAATTATTGGGCATAGGCCACGGGGGCACTACTGTAGGATAGTGCAATGCTTCTACTGTCCTTAAACCCATTTCCAGCCCACTTACTTCTCGTAGTAGTAGGTCTTGGTTGTGTCGTTGAAGTGATAGCTCGTGACGCCATGCGTGTAGGACCACTCCGCGATGCCCATCAGTGCAGTGGCGGTTGCGCCCAAGAATAGGAGGAATCCTAAAGAAAATCGGTATTCGATTGTTAAATTTGACAGCGTTCTTTTTTGTTCAATTTTAAAGGACAGCATTAAGTCATTGCAAGAAACCACAGTGTTCTCTGAAGCTTCCGCACATTGTGCGATGCGCAGTGCGCACGCGCGTCAGTTTCGACAACATATACAGTACAATATGAGTTACAGTATGCATTTAGGAATATACCACACTGTACATGCAAATTGAGTAACTCACCGACGAATCTATGAATGGGTAGGAGCCACATCCTGCCGTTGGGAGCGTAGCGTGGGAACAAAAAGCCAGTGAAGCCGACCAGATACTGAAAACGGACGAAGGAACGAATCCATGCTGTACAAAATCCACCTATTACAGCCTTGGAAAACATTTTCAGCACAAATGTTGAATGAATTGTTTTACCGGGAGTGGCGAAGTTATGGTATCACGTTGAATTGCAGCCAAACCGTTGCCTTTTACCAATCGTTACGCCAGAAAGCAACTATTCCTGTGCATCTTATTCCCCCAGTCCCATTCCCCTGTGGATAAGGTTGATCCCGCAGTCAAAACACCCCCCCCCCTGCCAACTCCCTCCTCATATCTAAGTTGCCCTTTGTTTGCTCAACGTCTTCCGCATGATCAAAATTGCGTTAATGCTGTTGGCGTTGCTGTTTGCTGCATGCAGCGCGTGCGAAGTGAAAAAGTGTAGGGTAGAACAAAATAATGTAGAAAGTACACACCTGCACGATGAACAGAACCAGAGTAGCCACGCCGAGCCACGAGTGGGCCGAGTACAGATGGTTGGCCATGACGTTGTCTTTGAAGCGCCAGATCGCCACAATTCCAAAGACCGAAGCTATGAAAGCCGCTAGATGCAAGCCGCCATGCAGAAGCTTGCCGAATAGCTTTGCCTCGTGACGGTGACTGCGGTAGGCCATGATCCCTGAAGATGAGATCAGTCGCACGCACCGGCACGCACGCACGCACGCACCGGCACGCACGCACGCACGCACCGGCACGCACGCACGCACGCGCGCACGCACGCACGCACGTACGCACGCACGCATGCACGCACGCACAGGCACGCACGCACGCACAGGCACGCACAGGCACGCACACGCACGCACGCAAGCAAGCACGCACGCACGCACGCACGCACGCACGCACAGGCACGCACGCACGCACTGGCACGCACGCACGCACGCTCAGGCACGCACGCACGCACGCACGCACACGCGCACGCACGCACACACGCGCGCACGCAGCGGCACGCACGCGCGCACGCAGCGGCACGCACGCTTGCACGCACTCAATTGAACCACCTTCAGCCTGGAAGAAAATGAGGCCGAAAACCATGAGTAGCGGGTGGTAGTGGGCGACGCGATTGGCGTTGCTTCCTGGCTTGTTGCTCAGGAACCACTGGAGGCCTACCGTAGTCTGCTTGACCGCGTCAGGCACGCCTGCCACGCTGCCCAATAGCGGATAATTGGCCTGAAAGCTGTGCGATTTCGCTATTGGATCTTTGAAGCTTGCAACGCCTTTATGCTCACGTCACTACATTTGTGCAAGTCATTTGTGTGCTAATCGACGTACCCTAGTACATTGTACCTATGTAAGAAGTGTTTCGAGCACGTTACATACGGAAATACTATCTTTCGAAGGTCGTTCGAACACAGTTCCAGCATAGTGCTCCCTCTCGTTGAACCAATAGCACCCCGGTGTACTATTGGAGAGGGCACCGTATGGCTTAGTGGTAGAGAATCGGCCTCTTGCGCGCACGGTTCTGGGTTCGATCCTTCATGGAGCCACTAGATCGAGGACTTTGTTTTTGATGGATTTTCCTGCCTGGTTTCGATTCGCGGATGCGATAGATTACAAATGGCGTTCTTCCGATTGTCTTTGGCTAATTACGCGGCCCTAGACGTAAAGACGCATGGAGATGGGTTTGGTTTGCTATATGGGACTCTGACGTTGCCCCAAAATCCAAGAGAATTTGCTTAACCAAAGTCGACACCAAAAGCCCCTCACCTGCCAGTAGAACATGAGCACGACGATAGCGAAGCCGAAGAACTGCGCGACCGCATAGCCGAAGCTGTAGTACCGTAGTTTTCGGTCGTCTCTCTTCACGTCCTCGTCGCGTTGCAGTTGCGCGGTGCTCATTTTGTATTTCTCTTCTTTTCTTTTTGTCTTTTCCTTTCTTTCCTAGCTACATATATTTTTGTAGCGCCTATACACCTGTGCGTCGTCTATAGCGTTGTTGCCTAACTGCGAGCGAGCTGGTGGTGGTGTGGCTACACGCCCTTAGCGCGCGCGCGACGACTGATAACGACGCGAGCGGGCAAAGGAATTTGTTGACAATGGCGGGCTGGGTTAACGACAGGCTGGCTTGGCAAAAGGGCGAAGGGGGTGGTGGGTTTGAAGAATTTGGGGGTGTGCGCGTGCATGCACGTGCGTGGGTCGAGTGTGCGTCCGTGCTACGCGAGTGAGTGAGGTGTACGCTTGGCTCGTTAGCACAACGCAACCTGCAATATTTGGCGTGTATAACCCGGAGCACTGTTCGAAACCCAGTAAAATGTCACTGAAATCTAGTGTAGTGTACCTGTATGTATGGACACGTTCGGAGTGCTATTAAACTGTAGTTGGCGCATGTGCATATTTTTAGTGTTTTGTGCAGCATTTTTGGCCTTTAACGTTCATTGATTTTTATCACTAACACAAGTACACTACATGCTAATCGTCAAAGCCTCATACAAAATTCAAATTATTTAATTCTTGTGCAGTCTGTGTGTCTGTGCGTGTCTGTGTGTCTATGTGTCTGTGTGTCTGTGTGTGTAAACACAGTGTGTGGATGGCACCCTCAGCACAGCACCTCAATTCTTGTGACTGACGATGGAACGAGCGCGGAAGACTCAAAAAGTTCAAAACAAGGCGCGCCGCCGAGGCACGAGGGTGGTAAAAGCGCGCGCAAAACTTTTTTGAAAAAATACGGTAAAACGACAGAGATGCGATATTTTAATTAATTTATTTTTGTGGACATTTAGACATTGACATCTCTGTTGCTTCAGCGCCTTGCAACCACGAGAAAAAGAAAACGACTAGCGCATATGGGGTGTTGTTTGAGAGGTTACGGTATTTGGTTTGTTTCAACGATTGCATTTGTCGGCGAAAGGTCAGGAAATTTTGAAATTTCAAAATTTATTTTCGCTGCGCGGAGATGACTGCGTGCTTGATCGTCTTCTCGTCGATATCGCTCATTTCGTTGGCCTAAAACTTGCAGAGAAGTTTTGAAATGCTGAGTACAGTATGCAATTTTTAAAGTGGACCGGCCATTACACACTGGAAGTTTCCTACAATTTGAGCCTGTCTTTGAGAAGGAAACATGACTTCACTGCTGGAAGAATTGCAATGTGGGCCCGTATGCTGACAAAAAAATTAGAGCGCTCTAAATCTAATTATAGTGGGTTAGGACGATACGCCACTCGCCCGAAAATTTCAATTTTCTGCATGCTCACTTTTTGTCGTCGACACGAGGAAAGCGCTGAAAAATGGAGAAATCGTCGTCGAAAGACAGGAGCAGCAGTGGCGGGAGCGGCAGGTGCAGCAGCAGAAGGCCTCTGCGGGGTTATCCTCGACAGCGTACTGGCGATCAAGAGCTGTTCCTCTTTGGGTCCCGCATGGGAAGCTGTCGTCAGTCGGTTCAACGTCGACATCGCGTCGCGTCTGATCGGCGCTATTCTTTGGACGAGTGCAAGCGGAACTGGAGGTAAAGGCAGCACCGAGCCAGAAGAATGCTGTTGAGTGGGAGGTGTGTCATCAATTTTGAGCTTAAGCGTCTCGTTTTATTGCCGAACTTTGGACGTTTTGTAAGCTATTGCGACGTTGGGAAAGCGAGAAGACAGCTGGTGGCGCGCCGCCGACCCGCATGGACGGCGCCGAGTTGGGTATAGCCGAGAAACTCGGAAACTCCGTCAACTTCGGCGGCCTGGACGGCTGCGTCGGCATCGTCACCGCCGGCAGTCGGCGCGTCGACAGCGACGCACAGGCCGCTCTCTCTCTACTGCGTCGGCCGCCGCACCGACCACTTCATCGACGACTCGGTACTGCTAGCTGTCCTGTTTGATTTGTTTGTGAAAAGGTTGGGGGGGGGGGGATGAAGTGAGGGCCCACAAAAATTGGGCCAGAGGGAGGGTAAAATCGACAATTTTTCGAAGAGGGGTGTGGCCCAGTGGATTGACGTACAAATCGCGAGTTTTGGGATGGATTTTTGTTCGTAACATATTTGGTGCAGCGCCACAAGCAAAACTTGTGTCGCTTTTACGCTAAAAAATTTTGCTATGGGAAATAGGGGGGGGGGGGGGTTTAGGTGCGAAATTATTTTGGGATAGGCAGGGTCTGCCAGGTGAGGGGTATTCCCCCCCCTCCCAGGGGGTGGGGGTGGGTGGAGGGGGGGGGGGGGGGGGGGGGGGCGGGGGGGTGGATGGGAGGAGAGGGGGGGGTGTGTTGGGAGGGGTAGGGGTGGTGTGGGTTGGGGGGGGGGTGGGTGTACAGACGCGGCGGGGGGTGTGGTTGTTTTTTTTCTTTTTTTGTGTGTGTGTTGTGTGTTATAGTTAGAAGTATGGTCGCCCCCCCCCCTAGGGGGGGGGGGGGGGGGGTAAACCCCCCGGGGGGCCCCTGGGGTCCTCGCCCCCCCCCCCCCCCTCCGCCGGCCCCCCCTCTCTCTCTGCCCCCCCCCCCCCTCCCGGGGGCCGGGGGGGGGGGGGGGGGGGCGGCGGGGGGGGGGCGTGGGGGGTGGGGGGGGGGGGGGGGGGGGTGGGGGCGGGGGGGGGGGGCGGGTAACCAGCAGTGAGCCGCCCACCCCTCCCCGACTGAGTGATATCTCTTTGTTGGGGGGGGGGGCGGGTGGGTGGGGTGGGGGGGGGGGGGGGGGGGGGGGGGGGGGCGGGGGGGGGGGGGGCGGCCCGTCCGGCGGCCCAGGGCGTGGTGCGTGGTGGCGTCGGCGGCTGGGGGGGGGGGGCAGGGGGGGGGGGTTCCACGGTTCCATTTTTCCCCTTTGTGGGAGGAAGGGGGGGGTTTTTTTGGGGGACTTTGATCCCTTTCGAACGTGATTTGGGCTTGCTACTGTTTGTGGTTGTGAAGGCTTGTTGAGATGTTTGTGAAATGACACCTCACAACTACCATGTATGTATGTATGTATTTCACCCAACACGTTACTATACAACCGTCGAGAGAAGACAGCGCTTGTCATATAAGAAAGCATCAACGCAAGCCAAAAAGAATATGTAGTTTACCAAGTATCGGCAAAGCGCACACACATGAAGTATGTACACGTACACGTACACTCGAAGTACACGGACGCTCGTAGTACACCGACACTCGAATCGAAGTAGAAGTACACGCGAAGTAGACGTACACGCAAAGCACGATACTGCAATATGTACACGCTAGCGGGAAGACGATTCGTCGTACAAATTGACGCGTGTGTAGGCGACGCTGATGCACAGTGGTAGGTATTACGTACATAGTCTGTCAGACTGCCTGAGACTGGCTGATCGTTACGTGGGGTGGGGCAGGAAAGACGCCAAAAGGTTATGGCGGTTTACAAACCTACCGTCAAAAAATCAGATAGGTTTTCTTTAGAAAGTCGGTTTTTGAAAGAGAGTAGGGATGGGGCGGAGACTGTGTTAGCAGAGAGTCCGTTCCAAGCAGCGACGACGCGCACTGCGAAGAAGTGCTGCCGGCAGAGAGTGCGTTGCTGAGGGTGCCGCAATTTGAACGGATGACCGCGCGTTCGTACTGAGTTTGGGGCAAATTCAAAAAAATCGCCAAACTGCAGATCTGTCAAACCATTGATTATTCTGTAGACCATCTGTAAATCAGCGTGCAATCTGCGCAATTCTAGAGGCTCCAGTTGCAGATAGATGAGTCGTTCAGGATATGAGAGCACACCCATACCAGGCAGACGCTTTGTAAAGCGGCGCTGCACAGATTCCAGGAGCTCAATGTCACCCTTAAAGCTGGGATTCCAGACTGTGCACGCGTACTCTAGTCTGCTGCGCACATAGGTTTTGAACATATGAACCATAAATTTTGTACCCCGTGTTTGAAAGCTATTAAAGATTGTGTTCACTTGGATAGCTGCCAGTTGAGTGACGTGCCTGACATGCGCTGAGAAACGAAGACTTGAGCTAACTAGAACGCCCAGGTCCCTCACACAATCCTGCTCATGCAGTTGAATATCCCCAATAGAGTACTGAGTTCTCGGGTTGGTGCGCCCAATGTGCAACACAGTACACTTTTGTATGGCCAGTTGTAACTGGTTTGAACGAGCCCACTCGTCCACTCTTCCCAGCGCGTCACTCAGCGTAGCGCGATCTTCATCGGCTCTGCAGCGGAAGTACAATTTGCAGTCATCAGCAAATAGTTTAATGTTGACGGTTCCAACTACAGAGGGGAGGTCATCAATGTAAATGAGAAAGAGGAGGGGACCGAGGACACTGCCTTGGGGCACACCACTGCTGACGGCCGAGAAGTTTGAAAACGAATCACCATAGCGAACTCTCTGTTGCCTACCCGTCAGCCAGGCCTGAATCCAGTTCAGAAGCTCACCGCGAATTCCATAAGCAGTCAGTTTAGAAAGAAGTTTCGGGTGAGATACTGAGTCGAAGGCTTTAGCAACATCAAGGTAAGCGACGTCTGTAGGCTCACGTCTGTCTAGGCTTCTACTCCAGTCATTCAAGCATTCAAGCATCTGCGTGACTGTGCTTCGCTTGCTCAAAAACCCATGCTGCTCTCTGGACAGAACATTCTCTTGAAGCAAGAAGGTTAGAATTTGGTCTTTTAGAAACTTTTCTAGCAAACGGGAAACAGTGCTGGTTATGGAGATGGGTCTGTAGTTGGCTGGGTCTGCTCGGAGGCCCTTCTTATAGACCGGTGTTACATTGGCCATTCGCCAGTCGGAGGGCACCTCACCTCGTTCAAGCGAGTGCTGGAACAATAGTGACAGCGGTTGTGCGAGGGAGAAACAGAGCCTTTTCAACAGTATCTGGGGAATTTCATCTGTACCTGAAGAAAATTTCGGTGGCAAGCGCATCAATCGCAGATGTAGTGCAAATTCATCAAAGCGTACGCGATGTAGGAAATTTGCGGTTTTATCTGGAAGGTCAAGCATTTGGCCATCGTCTACCGTAAATACTGACGAGAACTGCTGGTTGAGAGCGTGTGTTTTTCCATCTGGGCTGGTGCATAGCTTCCCTTGTGCGTCGACTAAAGGCGGAATAGCATCATTCTGATGTAACCGACTTTTTACGAAATTCCAAAAGCATTTTTGAGAGCTACTTCTCAACATGCGCTTCTCATTGTCAAGATTCGCTTGTCTGATCACTTGTCTACATTTCTGATTTGCATTTTTCCATCGTTGTTTATCGGCTTCTAAGCCAGTTTGCTTATACCGCTTGTGTAGTTGTCGCTGCTTCCAAATGTGCTTGCTTACTAGTCCGCTCACTGTGCTTTTAGCCTCATCTATGGTGCGCTGTGGAACATACTGACTAATGCAGTCACGTAGCTGGTATTTAAATTTTCCCCACATTTCTTCTACAGTGCCGCAATTGGCGAAACTCTGTTCCCAGTCAATGTTCACTAAGTGTAATTCCATGCTTTCGTAATCTGCTTTGCGATAGTCCAGAAATGTTCGAACGTTAGATGAGAGAGGGGCGCATACTGAAAGAGTGGCCGACACAGCCTTGTGATCCGACGGGACAAAGGGTTCATCAACAGCGACGCTCTCAACCAAGCCAGGCCTGCTGCTCAGCACGAGGTCTAAGATGTTATCTAGTCTCGTTGGGGAAGACACGTGCTGGGCAAAACCCAAGCCAACCAGTGCATCGAGCAGGTCTCTCACAGCTGGGGCGCAGTGGGGGTCAGCGGTTAGGGAAGTCCAGTTGACGTGCGGCATATTCAAATCCCCAACTGCTAGGATGGGGAAGGTGCAGCGCATCAGACGTTCAAGATAGTTGGTCAGCGGGTGGTTGTCCCGAGAGTGAGGAGGGCGGTACACATTGATTACACGAAGTTGAGAGTTATCTAAGCAAACATCGACACTGACAGCTTCGAATTCAGCGTGTGCAACACTAACGTACGGCTCATAGGCGCGCATCCCTACCGGCACGCAAATCATACAGCCGCCGCCTCGCTGCTTGGAACGGTCAATGCGGAAAATTTGATGGGAGTTTCCGAACAGAGAGGAGGGAAAGGAAGAATCGAGCCAAGTCTCAGTCAGACAGACTATGTTGTTACGATACGCGCACTGTAGTAACGACGCAAACACAAGCACGCTGCTTCTAATGGACTGTGCATTGAGCTGTACGACAGTGAGGGTGTTGCGACTTATCGCAGAGGCGCGCGCGGTGCACAGAGGAGCCGGACTCGCGGACAAACCTAGTTTGACAGCGCTTGCGAGCGACTCACGGTGTTGTTGTTGTTGTTGGCAGGGCGGGCGGCGCTGGCTCGCAGCTGGTCGCGCTCGGCCCGAAGGAGGACTTGGCCGCGCCACACGACGACGTCCTCGCCGTTGCGAATGCGCTCGAGACGCTGGTGGTTGAGGGCGGCGTTCTGCTGCAGCTCGAGCGGCGTGAGGTCGGGGCGCACGTAGAAGGCGGGCCGCGACTGGCCAGCCGGGAGCCGACTCGCCAGCAGCGGCCGGAGTCCGGAGAGGAAGCGGCGGCGAGCGTCCATCTCGGTGAAGACCACCTTGGTGATCCTCGGTCGATTGTCCCTCACCTGGCCGTGCCGGAACACCCGCTCGATCGCCGTGGGGGCGATGTGCATGTCGGCAGCGAGCCGAGTGACGGCCTGCTGGTCGCTGTCGACTGGCCCGTCAGCGAGGCCAGGCTGGGGCTCTGGCAGGCCCACGATGACCAAGTTCTTGCGCTTTTTCTCTTTCTGTTGCTGGTGCTCCACAGCCTTGGCGACGGCGTCCGCAAACGACGGGCAGCTGAGGAAGTCCGGCGGCGCGCCGTACGGCCGAGACTGCGCAGCGACATCGGGTTCCCCGCTGGAGGAAGGCGGCGGTTCCTGGCGCTTGGACTCCAGCTCAGCAATGCGGCTTCGCAGCGCCTCGACGAGCTCCTTCAGCTGCTCAATCTCCAGCCGGGCAGCAGCCATCGCCTCCGCCACCGCCTCGGCAACGACAGCGGCGACGGACTTGGTGAACTTCTCGTCCATGGCGACGAACTTCGCCTCGAGGTAGTCCTTCATCAGCTGGAACTGCTGCTCAATGGCGCTCGGAGCAGCGCCACTGCCAGCGGCCTCGGCTTTGTTGCAAGTGCAACGAGACTTGTCCCGGCCGCATTTGCAGAGCTTCGGGTTGGAGGGCGTACGCATCATATTCGGCATCTCTTCTGACTTTCTTGAGATTAGGAAGAGAGCGACGCGCAGAGTGAGGAAGAGAGCGACGCGCAGAGTGCTCATGCGCACATGCACATGCACTTACATTCGACCAAGGGGAGGGGAGGGGAAGTCCACTGTCCCATACGCACATGTTTCTTCAACATCTCACTCAAAAATACTCAACAATTACTCTACATCCGTGACCCGTGAGATAGATTGTCTCGTGGTCAAAAAGAACCGCTGGCACAGTTCCTCATCAGTCAGTTTTTGTTTAATTCTCTAAATTCTTTCGCTTTGCATCCATAGAATGATGACAACCAACAAATTTCAAAGATGTGTTTCAAGTGTGCAAACAATTCTAGCGCAATCGGCAAATTAGAGTGGGTAGGAGCACTCTAATTTTATGCGTGTGTGCCACTCTAATTCAAGTGCGTCGCTCTACTCTAATTCGAGTGGCTCACTCTAATTTTAATTCAAGTACCGTATACCACTCTAATTCTTACGTGCTGAAGGATACAAGTGGCGTATCGTTTGCCAACCCCGATTGAATTAGAGCGCTCTAATTTAATTCGAGTACCAATTGTTGTCAGCATACGGGCCGTGATGCCACATAAAGAACTAACCCAAACAAAACGCTGATTCTCCTTTCGTCCAGGTTTATTCTTATCATCTTGGCTTGCTTTGCAAATGCTACTTGTTGTTGTTGGATTAGGGGCAACGCTAGCAGGCCGCTAACAATGGTCCATATGGTAGCATACCCTTGACGCCTTCCTGTCTAGAGCAGTAATTAACCAAAGACATTTGGAAAAACGCCATCTGTCTTCCAGGGCAGCGACAGCACGAGAAATCCATGGATAGGGAAACACTCGTTTTTAGTGGTTCCATCAAGAATCTAACCCGGAACCGTGCGTGCAATGGGCCGTTTCTCTACCAACCAGCCATACACTGCCCCTTGAAACGATTCAAACCACTCGTAAATATGTACCAGATGAACAGCTGTGCACTGACTCCCAAAATCGTAAGAAAACTGCACAATTTAACAAAAATTAAAAAAAAATAAAGTTTGTTCCGCGTACCTGTATTTGCAGGACGCTGTCCAGTTGCAGGGTGGTCTTGAGGGCGGCCACGCTGCTGGCGTACAGCATCCGCTTGCGCACCGGCGCTTCGTCAGGGCAGCTGAATAAAAAAATTATTTGGCGCAATCCCAGCTGCATGTCAGACAAGCTGTATGCTGTATGACCAATCACTGTATCACACACGGCGCTCTTCTCCCGCGAGGGTATACAAATAGGTGGGCCGCCCACGTTTCGGCCGAAGCCCCAGAGCCACCCTGCACCGTGGGCAATGAGGGCGTTGATCCTTCTGCCCAAGTAACTTAGTGACTTCGGTGGTAGGGAGTCGAAACGCCGACCACGAGCGCGACGAGCACGATGCCTTACCACTAAGCTGCTCCCTCTCAAATTGCATTTACAGGCGTGTTCGGGTGAACGAGCATTGGCTTGGCACCCGCACTTGGAACTACAGTAGGTATCCATTGATGGATTTGGTATTGGTTTATCGATGGATCTATAAAATGGCTAAAACCCACTAGAGTATGAAGACGATTTTGGAGACGGGCAGCGCGCCCTCTGTGCCCTGTCTGTCGATGAGGACGGGCACGTCGACGCAGGCGTACCGGCACTCCTGGCCGTCGCCCACCTTCTGCCGCATCTCCTGCACGTGGAATGGTTGGTGCTCAAGTGGTAAGATTGTTCGATTTGCTTCGGACTGTGCATAGGTCACTATCCCCACCCATTCTCACCCCTCCCCGCCTCTGCCCCGCCCGCCCACCACTAGTTTCAGAAATGTTAGTAGCTATACGCTGTGATATGCGCAGTGCAGTGGAAAGATTGCAATAGAAATTTTGACCTGGAACTAGAAGTTGGCGAACGGAATTTAGGTACGGTATATGTAGTGCTTATCATGTATTGACAGTAAAGTACTGCAGAGAAATAATCCAGAGAAATAATCCAGTAAAGTACTGCAGAGAAATAATGATGTAAATCATCTGATGTCTTAATAACATCGATGTGAAGCACTATCCAAGTTTGTACTGCCACTACTGTGCGAGTCACATGTTTCGGTGTTATACTAAAGTTAACCAATTAGACCATCGACTCGATTGGCGTCGCTTTTGGACATTCATTCTTCACGCGTGTACAATATTTTTACACGTTTACACAACAGTGCACTATTAGTACGTTATAGCGCAATAAATTTTTAACCCTCCTCTAAGAAAATAATTCCCACATTTGTTATAGTGTTTTATGAGGAAAATTGTGCATAGAGGCGACTTACCGTAAACCCTATAATTAGCCCCCCGGGGGCTAATTTTTTCAATCGCGCGCTAGGAGGGTGTATACTTGTAGGAGGGGGGCTAATTATAGGGGGGGGGGCTAATAAACTGGAAGGGTCGAGGTGTGGAAAAAAGGCGCGTGGAGCTGAGTGTTAAGGGAAAAAGACGCTGCGCACACACGTTGGTAGCCTCTAACACACTCTCACACAGTCTCACATGCACATACATATACATAAATACACATACGCGACCATACATGCACCCAGACTTAGAAAATTTTGCCTTTCAGACGATGGTCCATTTAGGGAGGGGGCGTAATTATAGGGGGGGGGGGCTAATAAACTCAAAGTGGTCTTAGGAGGGTGTATAATTGTAGGGGGGGGGGGGGGCTAATTATAGGGGGGGGGGGCTAATTATAGTGTTTACGGTATGTGCAAGTGCGTAGAAAGAAAGAGCCTCTGTGTAGTCAGTTTCAGTTTGTAAGCCCACTAAGTACAATTAGCCCTAGAAATTAGTGCCTGTATGAGCCCCCGGGGGCAAATTGGGTGGTGTACGGTATCTAAGCAAGTACATAATACCTGTACCGTAAATCCTCCAATAATGCCCCCGTGGCACTACATTTTCAACCTCGCTCTAGGGAGCACTATTGGAATTTTGTTGCGTTTTTTGGGTGATTAATAGTTCAAAGTACCGGGAATGTCATTCATTTATGGGCGTATAGCTGTGTAAACACCACTTCTACATCACTACTGCTTCATTTGTGTCCCTGTATAACGCAAATCGCATGGCACTTTTTACCCCGGGGCACTATTGGAGGATTCACGGTATCTACGTTTTGAGCAGAAGGACACCGCTTACTGGGGTGTATTCAAACCCCGTGGAAACGCCCTCTAACCATGCTCATTTGCCACTTTCCTTGTTGATCCATTGTTCTCCTTTCCAATAAATTTTGCCATTACAACCAAAAATCACCAACACACTTTACGTGAAATCAATACAAGCAGTGTCAGCCTGTCAGGCACGCATCACCTCGGCAAACTCGGCGTAGGGCGCGTTCTTCTCTCCCTGGGTCTCGACCACGATCTTGGTTTTCTCGTCGTTGATCCGAAAGATCAGGTAGCTGTACTTGTGGTCCTTGAAGAGGCTCTCGTACAGAGACTTCACCGTAGGGTCCACCTTGACTCCGGACGTCTGGAATGATGGTGCACAACTCGTGCTGAGGCGTTTGGGGGTGTTGTTGGATTGAGGGAAAGTCTATGGGATCACCATGGGGTACCCTTGTGTGTGTGTGTGTGTGTGTGTGTGTGTGTGTGTGTGTGTGTGTATGTGTGTGTGTGTGTGTGTGCGTGCGTGCGTGCGTGCGTGCGTGCGTGCGTGCGTGCGTGCGTGCGTGCGCGCGTGCGCGTGTGGAATGATCGATTGAACGTTTCAGACAAACGACCGGCGCCACAAAGGCTTTGAAGGAAAAGAACATGGCGTAATGCTGCCTGCATTCCTCTGCTTACGTTATTGCCCTTGAGAAACGTTTGAATTTGTATAGTTAATGGACATTTATTGTTTTGTCCTTATTCTGAGTTTGTACGCGGTAAAAGTGTGTACAGTGTATTTGTCAATAGCTACATTTGCCTGGATTTTTGCGCATAGTTTCTGCATTCCCAGCACTGCCCTATTACCCGCGTAGATAGCTTCTGTCCATTCCCTTCAGCCCCCCGCCACGTTATAATACTGCCGCTGTCGGCAGCAGGCTTTCCTGGCTTCGACGCTTTGCCGGCAGCTGCGCGCGAGCGCGAGCGCCTGTGCTTTAGCCAGCAAACGAAGGAAGCAACCGCGGCCTCAGCTGCCAGACCCCCCCCCCCCCACCCCAGGCCCTCTTGAGTCAGTCAGAAGGCACGGGAGGGCGTTGCCTCCACCAACCTTCTCTCTTAAAGGCATCTAGACAGCACTTGGTCGGTCTATATGTACACGTGAAGCGTAGGCGGCCAGAAGAAGGCTACAACGCAGCGAAGAGAAGCTCTCTAGGAACGGGGGGGGGGAGAGAAGAGTTAACGCGAGGTTTAAGGGTCATTGGGTGGCACGTGAAGGATGAGTCAGGAGTGAACGAGAAGAGTTTCGAAACTTGGGTGTGGTGACGTCATTTTGGTGCTGGCTGTGTGTGTGTTATGGCGACTGCGAAGAACAAAGCAAAAACAGAAACATGTTTCAGCAGTTGAATATAAGCAGAACAGTAGGACGAGCGTGTAATAGAGACCGGAAGCGCGAGCGTAGAATCATAGCTCACATCGTCTTGATATATGCAATACTCACGTTTTAATGTTTATAAAAAAACACATTGTAGGTATTACTGCAGGTGAATACCCAGCATCTTACTGTCGAATGTGTTCAGAGTTGTCAGCAACTACTTTCTGTAAAATTTGTCTTTTTTTAATTGAATTCTATTATTAAAGCATGAATTGCATTTGAAAATATACATTATCGCACATATAAATCAGTGATTAAGTCAGCGTATACAAAAGGTACACTTGTCAAATGGCTGTTCAGAAGTACCGTAAATCCTCCAATAGTGCCCCCGGGTCACTATTTTTTCAACCTCTCCTTACCCGGGGGCACTATTGGGGGGGCACTATTGGAGGGGGGCTTCTATTATTTCAACCTAAAAATTTTGAATGATAATGCTAGTTTCGCTGTCAAAATTGCCGATTTTTCGATGATTTTGATCACTTTTGCCACATTTAATGGTTGATTTACCGCTAATAGTTGCTGAAACGTACTATTATTGGTTAGTAGTAGTGTGTATACACGATATAAATGTACCTACCACTATATTTTTGCCCATAAAAGGCACATGGCACAACATACCCCTTACCCCCGGGGGCACTATTGGAGGGGGGGGGGCTCTATTATTTCAACCTTGCCGTACCCGGGGGCACTATTGGAGGGGGGGGGGGGCACTATTGGAGGGGGGGGGGGGGCTGTATTGGAGGATTTACGGTAGGACTTTTTTTTGGAAATGAAAAGCGTTTGGAGGGAGTTATTCCATAGGGCACATGCACTGTACAATGCGTACACGTATAACTCGAAATCGATTAAGAGCGCTCACCATGTTTGCTGGGTCTCTTGCCTTTTCTTCTGCGCTCCTTTTGTGTAGATTACTTTCTTAATATCAGGCGGTGAGCCTGGAAGTCGCGCGTTTGTTGGCTTGGCGCTCTATGCCCGATATAGGCGTCTTAAGCCGGCCTGTCTCTCTATCGCCTGTCTCTACCCGAGCGCCGTGTGCCTCACATATACGTATACCACAACACACGGGAACACAGAGCCGTAGAAGGACGTGAAGTCAGAATAGGGGCGCCCGCTATTCGATTACTGGGGAACGCATAGGAGAGAAGTCTGTCTGTCTGTTGAGCTCACCCCTGCCACTATCTCCCTCCTACCTCCTTTCCCTCCTCTCTGCTGCCTGCTGCAGCCTCTAGCTGCAGGCAGGACTATAGCGCACGGCTGTTTGTGGGGAGAGGTAAAGAGGCAAGAGGAAGGAGGGAAAAGCGAACGCAGTGACGCAGTTGTGCGGCTGTGCTTTAAAGAGTGTGGCCATTTGTCATCAAGTCAAGAACAACGCAAGCGTCGAGCATTAGGCGGGGCGAAGGCGCTATTGTCAAAGTTTGAATGCCTTCATTCAGATGTATAGGTACATTAGAGTGAGAAAACAGCAGCGTATGCATTGGTACGACTACTTTCACTACATTGTCCGAACGCCATTTACCAAGCCATATACCTAGCGATGTCAGTAAAAACAAAAAGTTAAAAATTAAAAATGTGAAAATACTTTTTTAGGTGTGTTAAAAAACAAAAAGTGTTAAAAAATTAAGTTGACAGCCTGACTTTTTTAATTAAAAATTAAATAAAAAAATCGATTGACTTTTTTTAAAAATTAAAAATTAAAAAAATAAGTCAGTCACAAACTTTTTTAACTGTTTCTTAACTACACACTTAAAAAAGTACTTTTTTAAGCAACGATTTCGGGTTTTTGGTGTTGTTTTTGGAGGATTTATCCATAGTTTGTGTAGCTTTCCTTAGATTTGTGTAAATGCCCATACAATTTCTGAGTAATAACTCTTCATTGCATACACACACACACCACACATGTCTGTCCCATCATTGCTGCATACACTACATGAAATTGAATGTATCTCACATCTGTGAGTGACAATCTACCAATTGCATGTCTTTGGTTCTTATCTTTAAACCATTGTTCCAACAGGACCAACCTACACAGTAGGTAGCCACAAAGATAGAACCCAGATCGCTCACTACATATGGACAACGTTTTCAAAATATTGCAATCAATAGATTCTATTCCAAATTTCAAAGTGGCCCAATACAACTTATGTACATTGTACACACTGACATCAACAAAATGGTTTGGTGTAATGCTGCTAGAGCTGAATTTAGCTTCAAATTACACACAGTTAAAAACAATTAAATTAATTAAATAATTTAAATAAATTAAATAAGTCTCAGCACTTTTTTAAAAATTAAAAATTAAATAAAAAAGTATCTTGACTTCTTTAAAAATTAAAAATTAAATTTAAAAACGTTTTCGACCTTTTTAACAATTAAAAATTAAAAAAATAAGTCTGCAGACTTTTTACTGGCATCGCTACATATACCGTAAATCCTCCAATAGTGCCCCCAGGGGTAAGTTAATTTTAAATTCGGGCCAAATCAAAATTTTGAAGGCTACCCAGTTGCATTAAGAGTGCATGCATGGTGCGTAATCATGTGTGCAATACACCATCTTAATTAAACTTTTAAATGTGCATTTTAAGGCATTTTAATGTTAAATTTTGCTGCAAAATTTCGCAAAAATCTGACGAAATGAATAGTGCCCCCCTCTTGAGAGACATTGAAACAATAGTTGGAGGATTTACGGTAGGCACGTACCTATACAGACGATGAAGCATTGATACGCGCTAGCTTGCTTTTTTGAATTTGCACGCAATGCTTTTGAATTTTCTACAATGCAACAGCACTTTTTACCAGCTAGGTACAATGTATATTAAGGAAAATTTTGCAGGTGGCTGCAAAAAAAGGAGAATATGTGACGCTCCTTTAGGCCCAGTTTGAAAAAACGCGGTATTAAAAGTAGCCACTTCATCAGATGATCAACTTCAGTTTGGACAAACCGTGTATAATCGAACCAAGCGCAGCAACACGTCACATATTCGGCGTTTGTTGTGCTCGCTTGGATCACTGGAAAGGCAGTCCAGGCTGCATGAGGACTGAGGCTTTCCATTCCTTGGACTCAGAGACGAGAGCGGGCCTTGTCCTTGACTGGACGTCTACAGATGGCAGTTCCGTCCGTCCATAGGCACAGGCTAACAGAAGCGGAACAAAGATGAACGAGAATCGAAGATTGAATGTAGGGTATACAATCTACTTGGTACTCAAGATCGTGACTTGATGGTGCATATCACTTACTGTAAGGGCAAGCCACATATTAAAAATTTAAGATGGGCAGGGTAGCGAAATTATTTATGCAGAATCTTTGGCTGTGTGCCCTGTCCATCCATACGATGCCTAATAAATGATGCGCATCGTCAGAGAGATGAAAGAGTTTGTGAGGGTGGATTGATAGTGGTAGTGTTGTGGCTGTGTGCGATGGCTCGCACAACAAACGCCGAATATGTGACGTGTTGCTGCGCTTGGTTCGATTATACACGGTTTGTCCAAACTGAAGTTGATCATCTGATGAAGTGGCTACTTTTAATACCGCGTTTTTTCAAACTGGGCCTAAAGGAGCGTCACATATTCTCCTTTTTTTGCAGCCACCTGCAAAATTTTCCTTAATACAGTGTTTTTTCGTAAAAGAAAGATTAATCGAAAACTCACGCACGCACAAACATACAAACCCACAGCAGCAGACCAGAACGGACGCATGCTCAGTGTTGCACCATCAAGCTTATGAAAAGCGTGTGCCACTGTACACATTGTGCGTGCGTGCGTGTGTGCGTGCGTACGTGCGTGCGTGCGTGCGTGCGTGCGTGCGTGCGTGCGTGCGTGCGTGCGTGCGCGCGTGCGCGCGCGTGCGTGCGTGCGGGTGTGCAGATGTGTCATTTTCATATATCAGGGGCTGTAGCGAGCATTCGTCCATAAATATTTTTCGCAGCTCAAAAAATTACCAAAATTCTGGTAAAAGAACCTAGAAAAGAGACAAAAAATGTGGAATGGACTGGAGACACTGCAGTAAAGCAACGCTGATGGGTTTCCCAAGGGGACACGTGCAAAGGCACAGACAGGCGTTACTGGGATTACTGGGAACCAGCGACCTCTTGATTTAGGGAACATGGTAAAAAGAAGAATGTGCCCAGTAAACCATAGCTGGCATGTATCAAGAGTCCCTCCGGCGATTTCATTTTTTGATGTGGAGCATAGATGCCTGCGAGGTTACCGTCCAATTGATGCAGGCGCGAGTGGGCGACGAACCAAGAAGCCTGTTATGTAAAGTGGGTCCTGCCATCTCCAAAAACTTCTCGGTAATGCACAAGCGTATGGAAGCGTGTTTTGACTTAATCGATTCCCCCTTTGAATGCGCTTCTTTTGAGCTATCACGTGCAGGGTCTACACAGATCCCAGACCTGTATATGTTTTGCCCAGACCCGGTCTTGGGCGCGATTCCCACAGAGTTCGTGACGGGTCCCAGACTCCGACTACGACTCTAGCCCCAGTGGTGCCAATTTTACAGAGCAGAGGCAATCTCCCGACGGCGGCAGAAGGGCGGCTACAACGGCTCGGGCCCCTCCGACGATGCACGCGCGTCCTGGGTTCCGATTCCTCGAAGCTCTCCACCTCAGACGCGAAAGCAAGCCGGTCCGATTCTTGCGCTTGGCTTCTTCCTCGTCTCCCAATTCCCCTGTGACACTCGACGCGCGCGCGCACGGACGCCAACCAGTACTCGCTGCGCCGCGGCGTGGACGTGTCCTCCTCGACCCAAGCTTGTGGGCTAACGGGATCCTTCGGTATACCAACAAGGGCGCTCACCATTCGCCAACACACACACGAACGCCGCGCACCGGTCACTCGGCTCACCTCCACTATACACACAAACGGGCAGTAATAGTGGGCAAGAGACAACGAGCGGATTCTCCCAGAAAAGAAAGAAAGAAAGAAAGAATGACGCAAGCGGGCGCGCGGCCAGGCAGCGAGCGAGGGGGGGAAGGAGGGAGAACCTTCTCGAATCTTCCAATCGATATCCGCGCGCGCGCGCCTGTATTTGCATAAGTACAAACGTGTCCGCGCAACGGAAACGCACTTGTACGCAATTTGCATACAAAGCACATGGGGATAGGCGAGATCTTCACGATCGAGGGAAGGGCACCGGAGTGAGGCGGGGCGTCGCGCGATACCGAAAACGCACAGACCTTACAGTCCCGCCCGCACAAAAAGAAACTCCGTTTCTTATTCGGAAGGGATACGGTAGCGGGGTGCACTAATCGAACGAACATCGCGCCGAGTAGGATCATCGGCTTACTGGGCTCTGGACACGTCCATAGCAGACGCGGAGCGTGAAGGGGATACTGCGACACAACACACAACAAAACAACGCACGACCCACGTCCCAAACATCATCTCCAAGGTCGACAAGGGGTCACTGGCGATCGAGTGATTCGGGTGGCGCCAACTGAATGGGCATCTGCACATCCGCCTCTTGCGCGGCCTGGGCGCGGGCCTGCGCGGCGGCTTGCTTTTGCGCAGCGGCCTCCGCGAGTGCGTTCGCGTGTGCGGGCTCGAAACGCGAGCGGAGTGCCGTCAAATCGCGCCAAAAACTCGCCATGTATTCGGGTACGGGAGTCACAGAGGGCGTCAGAGCCTGTAGGCTCGCGAGATGGTTGAGCACTTCTGCGACATCCAGGTTTCGCGCTTCGGCGGCGTTCACCTGCGTACGCAGCTCAGCCTTCTCTTGATTGCGTTTGCGCCGTGACAAATCCGCGCTTTCCGTTTCAGTCAGCACTTCCATCGCGAGTTCGTGTTTAACGTCCTCAGCGGCCTTGAGGTCGATCATACGCAACGACTCGCCACGGTTCAGCTGCACGCAGAGCGAAATCATGGCGTTGCGAGACGACGCGTTGGCCTGGGCCAAGTCAAACATGTTGCGCGCGTTCTCGGCCGACATGTACCGGGACATCAGGAAGTTGATCATCATCATGGGCCAGTTTTCGCAGAACATGGCGTGAGCGGCAGAGCGGTGCTCGGGACGGGGGTAGGTCTGCGGATCGCAGATGGTGCGATACAGAGCGCGCGTGAGCGTCTGTAGGGGCACGTGTACGTGTCGAGTCCAGTCGCGAATCCACGTTTGGATGGGCTTGTTGTCAGGATTCGCGCCAAAGTACGAGTGGATAAAGTGCCTGGCGAGGGGCTGCGCATAATCGTGCAACAACCGATTCAAGTCGCGCTTGATCTCGTCGTTGACCTGCGCGTCGTCCTGTCGCACGAGCGGCACTGGGATGGCGAAGTTGTGCTGTTTCCACAATTGCTCGAAAGTCTCGCCGCGCGACCGAAGGAATTTGAGCCAGCGCAGGCGAATGTGCCGGGCGACTCTCTCGGCTGCGACCGCGGCTTCCCTGTTTTTTTTGGGATAGACGAACTCGATCGACGTGTGCAGGCATTGGGCGATCAGAATCACCCACAAGCAGTTGGCGTCGGCCGCGCTGTACTGTCGAATGTCCTCGCGCACGCCCATGGGGCGGTGGTGAGAGCCAAGGAACAATCGAGGCAGGCCGCGCGACTCGCCAGCGTGCGTTTTGCATTTGTCCAGCAAATCGATTTCGCGCACGGCACCCGAAACAAACTTCCAGACATACTCGAGCTTCCGCGGGTCGGAGCTGCGAGGCTGCTCATCGGGGCCGAGATTGGTGTTCTGGTTCCAGAGCTGAAGGTCAAAGAATCGCATGTCGTGCACTGCATCGGGACCAAACGTGCGGTACATGGCCAGGGGGTCGGCAGGGCCCCAGTGAATCATGATGTTGCGTTCAAAGAAGGTGCGGAGGCAGTCTGGCAGCACGATGCGTCTGAATTTGGTCGAGCTGGTGGACACCTCAGTGAAATTCCACCGCAAGTCGACCACGAGCGTCGGGCCGTAGACTCCGCTGATGGACATGTGCGTCACGAATTGACCGGGTATGAGCTCCGTCATGGGCGCGTTGGGGTACTGCCTGAGCAATTTGCGAGGCCAGATGTTGTAGTTGACACCGGCGTTCGCGCACTCCAGGTCGAACATAAAGAAGTTGATTCCGTCCGGCTGGTACGACTCGAGCAGGATGAGCGCGTGCTGGAGGTAGGCCATGTCAGAGGCGTTGATTTGGCTTACCGGGGAACCCAAAACTTTCGCCGGCGCTGCGGGGGCGTGACTGCTCGCGCCGCGCAACCAAGCGTGGAGGTCCTCGGCATACGAGCCAGCGACCGTGTGTTCCGGCCGACTTAGTAACAAAGCACGCCATTTGTCCTCCTGCGCTTGTTCGTGCTCGGGAATAAGTCGCGGACTCAAGTACCGAAGGTATGCGTGCGCCACAGTGTCTCGGAATTCGAGCGGGTCGGCTGAGTCGCTGGTCGACGCTTGCGCGTCGGCTCCACTTGGCGGTGGGACGCGCTGGCCCTCCTCAAGCTTCACTGAGCAAGAGGCGCCCGCGGACTCGGTCCCCACCTCGGTGGCTTCTACCTGGGTCCCAGCGGCGGCCCGTTCGAGCGAACTGGCTGGTAAGCCTTTCATCCGGTGGACCACAGCACTGGTTTGCGACCCGGGTGGGATGCCAAAACCACCGAACGACTCGTCGCCTGCGGTTTGCGCGTTGTCCGTGTCCATGTTCTCGTCTCGGTTCGCGTCGTCAGGGTCAACTACGAGTTGCAAGTCGTCAGCGGCGGCGTCGAGCACTCTGCGCATTTCCACCGCCTCCTCCTGCGTGGGAGCGGCGTTCTGCGCGTCGACGGCGGCTGGCTGCTGCTGGTCGAGAAGCGCTTGTTTTTGCGCGCGGTGGCGTATGCGTGAGGCCAAACGAGTCATGCGATGGCGTTCGCGTCGGCGCGCGTCGCCAGTGAGACCGACCAGGGACCGAGGAGCGGTTCCCTTGCGTGAGGCCGTCTCACGCGCCTGGAGCACCTCGCGCATGCCTTCTTCGAATTTCGCACGCAAGTCTTGCTGCAACGCTGTAAGCTGCTTTTGGCGGCGGGCGTCCAATTCGCGGCGGATGTCGGAAGCGTTGACGAGTCCGCTGCGGACGACCTCCTCGCCCATGCGTTCGCGCAGCACGTGAAAAGCGCGTCCCTTGACACGATACTCGAGAGCGTAGCGAACGCTAGCGCTAAGTTCCGTTGTTCGGTGAGAAAGACCTTCCGCGAGAGCGGCATTGAGCGGACGGCACAAGTGGTCATAGCGGTCGGGCCACTGCGTCACGTCGCTCATCAGTCGCTTCATGGGCACGTTTTTGTGCTTGAGACGGTAAGCTTCGAAGGCACTTTCGACGCATTCGCGAACGAATTTTTCCCATTTCGCGGTGAGCGCGATTTTGCGTTTGAGGGGAGCGGGAGCGGCACCAAGAGCGTCGAGAGGGACACAACCTTCCGAAGTGGGGGCGGCAAAGCGCGCAACGCAGATGTGCGGGGTGCGCAGCGGCATGCCCACCTCGAAGCCCCAAACGATGCGGGTTCGCAGCGGCAACCCTTGGTCTTGTCCGTGCGCGTCGCCACTCTTCAGAGGATCCAAGATTGCGTAATCCTCCAGCGACGGGTACGCGACAGTGCCGTAAGTGTTCAAGCCCCAGAGTTCGTACATCGCGTCAGTGGGAAGTTCGCGAGCGAGCGGGCTAAGCAGGAAAACTTTCACGTGACCGGCGGGTGCTGTGTAAGAGTCGTATTTCGCGTCGTCGTACACGACGGGGTCCACAATGGGGATCGTGCGTACGTACATGGGTCCACCGATCATCGACAGCCAAAGAACGTCAGGATCGTTCTGAAGCGGGCTAGTGACTACTTTCGACACGTCGACGAGCACATCCCTCTCTGCCAACATGTCAGTCACGTCGCCGGCTGCCTCACCTTGCTGCTTCATCTCGCGCAAAAGTTCGTGCGTTTGATCGACAAGAGCGCTTTCGGACTGGTCGCCTACACAGCCCCATAGAGAGCTAACTTCGCATAGGCGCTTACAGACCGCGTCCGAATCTGCGTCCAAAACGGCTTCTTTAGGCAGCGGCAGGGCAACTTTTTGCAAGTCGTCGAGTGTCTCGCGCGCAACTTTCTCGAGGTAAGAGCCATAGCCACTCCGAAAACTCGCAGAACTACGACTCGAACTGGAAGAGTCGCTAGAACTACTTCGGGACGGCTGGGTCAAGATGCGCTCGGCCTCCTTTGCGTGCGACGAACTGCGCGACCTACGCTTGCGTTTGGCTTGTGTGGGGGCCGCGGCTTGCAACTGAGAGGTGCTCGGCTGGTCAACAGGGGGAACAGACGAAACACCGCGCGCGCCAGACACACTGGCGCCTCTACCGCGCCCTCTCTCACTGCTACCCTTGCTACCTCGACTGGTGCTAGCGCCACGGACTACCTCGCGAACACCACGTTTCGCGCCACGACCTGGTGTAGAACTTCTGCCGGTCGGACGAGACGGGCGAAGTGAGCGCGACGGGCGGGTTGGGACCGACGAGTAGTGACGGACGGGCGGACGAAGGTCCTTGCCGACGGGCAGGATCCGCGCGCTGCTGCTGGCGGTGGGCGGCGGGGGCGCCCAATCGTCTTGACGTCGTTGCGTCGTCACCCAGGAGCGCACGTTCGTGTCGGTCTGCTCGTCCAATGAGTGCACCACCGACGCCGGAGCGGACGCCAGGGATCCCATGTCCCACGATTGATCAGTCTGAACTGGGCGAGGCCACGGCGCGGGCGGAGGCGCTAACAGACCAGTGGAGCGCCGCGACGGGAGTGGCGGCAACGGCTGCTGCAGGGACGGGAGCGCTGGAAGTGGCTGCGCCTGAGCGGGCGCTGCCGGCTGCCCCAGAGTGCCGAAAGAGGGCGGCCACTGCAGCTGGACGGTGGCGTGGCTGGCGACCGTTTGAGGCGCCACCACGGGCTGGCACACGAGCCGATTGACGCCAGCTCGATTCTGGTTCTGCACGGGCTGTCCACTGACGAGCGCGTACGGCCACGGAAAGGCCGTTGACGACTGGACCGCGTGCGCCCGACTGCGCAACGGCGGCTGGCCCTGCTGGAAGACGCCAGTGGACGTGTCGGAAGCCGGCTGGGGCATTGCTGACGGCGCGGGAAAAGAAAGTCCCGCTGAAGCGCCGGGAAGCTGAAGAAGCGGGCGCTGCTGACGACTGCCCTGGGCGGGAGGCTGCGACCCTTGGTGGCCATACGGGCCCGAACCGTCGCTTGGTTGACTCATACCGCCTCTGACTCCTGAGTAGACAAATGTATCGCATGTCGCCGTGCGTTCGTGCGAAGTGAGCGAAGCCGCGCCATCCTGTCCTACGCGTCCTACGCGTGACGGAGGCAAACTTCCGGTGGACGCGGCACCCACGCCCTGACCACACTCTGCAGGGACCTCTCCCAGAGCGGCTGTCAGCTGGGCCACGCGTTTCCTCCGGGGGCGGCGTTTCCGACGCTCACACGAACCACCAATGATCGGAGGGGCGAATGGCATGCTCGGTTTGCACAGACGGAGTCGCTCAGAGGAGACTTTGAAAGGATTCCCCCCTGCGTGATGCTGTACGAGGGCCTCGCCAGTGTCAGCAATCGACACGATCTCGTAGGGGCCATAATAGGGTGTCCCCAATTTGTCCTCGTCAGCGGGCATGTGCAACCACACCCGTGAACCTTTTGACAGTTTGTCCTGGCCCTGTGGCTCCGGTATTTCTTTGTCGTGCGCGGTCCTCTGCTGTTCCTGCGCGCGCACAATGTTTTCCTTTGCTTCGCGCCAGAGTCGAGACAGAACGTGCGGCAGCTTGTCGAGGAACGACTCCGAGTCGACCATGTACTTCGAGGGCACGCGAGCGAGCACTTGCGCAGACGGCAGTTGAGGTTTCCTACCTGTCAGAACCTCGAACGGACTCAACTTCGTGCTAGAGTGCGGCTGACAATTGTACGCGAAGACCGCGAGACCTAGGACCTCGTCCCAGTCGCAATTCTGCTCAGCGCACGTCTTAGCAAGCATGCCTAGTAGCGTTCGATTCGCGCGCTCCACTAGACCGTCCGTTTTGGGGTGATACGCCGTGGTAAGGGTCTGCTCAATGCCAAGCTGTTTGCGCAATGCCGTGAACATCGCCGACGTGAACTGCGAGCCTCGATCGGACAACAGACCTTGGGGAAGTCCGAAACTGGGGATGAAGAACGTCGTCAGCTGCTTGATGATGGTGCGCGTCTGCTCGTCGGGCATAGCGTAAGCAATCATGAACCGAGACAGGTAATCCTGCAGCACCAAAACCTTGCAGTTACCTTGCTCAGTCATTTCCAGCGTCAGCACGTCCATACCTATCAGTTGCCATGGCTTGTCGGGCGGACTAATCGGAGAAAGACGCGTACGAACGCGACTCGTCTGCCCAGTGCGCCGCGCGCACGTCGCGCAAGCGTCGACAAAGGTGATGACGTCACTGACTAGACCGGGCCACCAATACTCTAGCCTAATTCTATCTGCCGTTCGTTTTCCACTAAAGTGTCCGCCGATGGGGGAAGCGTGCGTTTCCTGGATAAGCTGGCGACGGAGTTGGGCGGGCACTACCTTCCGCGGGCCTTCCTTAGTCTCAAACTGAAGGATGCCGTCAATCATTTGATATCCGCGCCACTTATACGCGCTCTCGTAGGGTTGTGTCTCCAAATCGCGCAGGATTTGCGCCAGCTCGGGATCGTATCGCTGCTCCTCGAGCGCGAGCTTCACGATCTCCTCTGCGTCAGTCGGTACGGTCGCGCTGCTCGCGGCTGTCTGGTTCACTGCTGACAGACGTAAAATCGCACTGGGTTCGCGTTTCTGCAGCTCAAAGAATGGGTCTTCGACAATGGGGTCGTCACCAACGTTTGAACTGTTCGCGTGGCCATCAAAGCAACGACTGAGTGCGTCGGCTGCTTGATTGTGACAGCCCTTGCGGTAGATGAACTTCGGTTGGTAATTTGCGATTTCGACTGCCCAGCGGTGCAAGCGACCTGTCGGGTTCTTACAGTTCATCAAGAACGTGACAGCGCTGTTGTCGGTCATCACGTACAGCTCCTGGCCTTGAACATATACGCCGAACTTCTTGAGCGCGTAAATGACAGCGAGAGCCTCAATTTCCGCGATGGCGTAATTACCTTCGTGCTTGTTCAAGCCTTTGCTAATGTACGCGACCGGTTGGAGGAGTCCGCGTTCGTCCTTTTGCGCGAGCACACCTCCCAAGCCGAGTTTGCAACCATCGACAATGATGTACCAAGGCTGACCATACTTCGGGTATGCCAAGACTGGCGGAGACAACAGAGCGGCTCTTAGCTTGTGAAACGCGTCACGCTGTTCGTCACCCCAACTGAATTCACTCCGCACGCTCATAACCTTGGTGATGGGAGCGGCCATTCGAGCGAAATGAGGGACAAAACGGCGGAAAAACGAACAAAGACCGTGGAAAGATCGCGCTTGCTTTGCGGTTTGCGGCTCGGGAAAGTCCTGTACTCCCTGAAGGCGAGAGGGGTTGGGCCTGACCCCATCGGACGAGACAATGTGCCCCAGGAATTTCATGCTGCGCATGCAGAATTCGCACTTGTCGGGCCGAATCTTGAGGTTCGCCTTGATCAGTCGCTGGAGTACCTCCTCTAGCATGGCTAGATGCTCCGCAAACGTAACGGTGGTTACACAAAGGTCGTCGATGTACGCGAACACATTGCACTTGGGGTTGTCGATCAAGCCCTTGAACACGCGGTTCATCATGCGTTGGAAGATCGCGCCGCTGGTCTTCAGCCCCATGGGGAGTCTACAGCACTCCCACAGACCAGAATGCGTGCGAAACGCCGTCTTGTGCGCGTCCTCCTCGCGTAGCTTCACTTGAAAATATCCCATTTTCAAATCGATCGAAGTGAAGTGCCTACAGGGCTGCGACTGTTCGCCATCGAAAGACCGTCCACACCGTTCGAGCAAGTCGTCGAGTCGCGGCAGGGGGTGATTATCGGCACGAACGACTGTGTTCAACTTCCGATAATCCAGGGTCACGCGCACCGAGCCGTCAGGCTTCGCGACGGGGACCACGGCCGAGGCCCACTCGCTGGTGCTCTCGCGGACCACCCCCATCTTACGTAGCTTGTCAATAGCCTTATCTATCTCCATGCGTTCGTGGTACCTGAAACGACGGAGCGGCAGAGCAATCGGACGAGCGTCGCCGGTGTCGATCTCGGCCGGCACCTCATCGAACTCGCCAAGCTCCTCATCGTCGACTGCGAAGGCCAAGTGACACTTGTAAATCATCGCGAGAAACTGCGCGCGCTGCTCCTCTGACAGGTCGGGACTGACTTTCAACAGGGACTGCAGTTTCGTTTTGCGCGCCTGCGTCAACTTGGTGTGTGCACGGCAGTCGATTCCGTTCACGCGGTCCTCTCTAAGGGAACTGGCTTCGACGCGAGCGACGCGAGCGGCCGTGAGCGGCGCCAGAGCGTGCAAATCCTCATGCAGCTTGCCTAACTCACTCCACTGACTAGCACAGACTACCTGTAGCGTACCTAGGTCTTCGCCAGGCTTTTCGATTCCCTGCGACTTCCTGTCGCGCCTGAGCACGAAGCTACCATCCGGTTCTACGTCTACCAGGCCTTCCTCCAAGTTCCACGTCTGACTAGCGTCCTCGGTCGGGGTGAACAGATACCGTAACGCATTCAAATTCTGGCCTGACTCTGTGACGCTCTCCTCGATAAAGTCCGTGACTTGCTGGACGAAGAGGGGATCCACCTTGAGCTTGAGGGACTTGCGCGACCAGTGGCAGAGCTGGGTCGGCTGCGGCAGAGCCAACAAGGGTTTCTTCGTAGACAAACTGTAGATGGCGGCCGGTCCAGCGTCGATTCGACACGCTGACGACTTACCCGAAGGCGACCCGCCACTACGACTACACCCTGTACCCACACTGTGCACTGCGGGGGGCGGCTCCCCCGGGGAACCCCCTGAGATGCCCTCAATCAACCCTGCCTCGACACAGCACTGTCGAGCGGCGTCCATCATCGCGCGCACCAAGGCCTTGCGCGTTGAGTCGGGCAGTGCGATTCGGGTTTGCGGCGCTGGCTGGGGCGCTGGGCTGGTAGGAACGGGGGCCTCGTCCATGATGCTGTAGCCACTGGGGGACACTAGCTTGAAACCAAAAGCCAGAAGGGCGGCAGTGCCCATGACACCTTCGTGCGTGTCGGTCGCGGCCCAGTGCTTGGCAATGAGGACGGGCAGGCGTTTGGTCACGCCTTCGAGAGTGATGTCTACCTCTACCTGGCCTCTTAAACCGAGAGAATCGCCACTACACTGTGCTACCGAAGACTCGGGCACATTCGTCAACATCTTTTTGAAATCAGGGTAGGCGAGGTGTCCGAACAATCTCTCCGCTGTGGGCTCGCCAATGACAATTGCGGGTCCCGCCCCAGTGTCCAAGAGGACTCGGAACTTCTGCCGACCGTCCACTTGCAATTCCGCCGTGGGAATGGGGCCTGGATTCACCGCGTCAGGGCCCTTACGGATGCTCGACACGCGCTTATCTCGCGCTCGCACAACGACCTGATTCACGCCACTGCGAAATGCGTGCCACGTGTCGCCCTGCGATTCCACGTGCGCCTCCTCAATGTTCGCGTTTGTCTGCGGCTCGTCGTCGTCAGGCGGGTGCTCGACAAAGGGCTCGGCTTGCTCCTCTTGAGCGTAGTCGGGTTGAGACGCGCTCGCAACTACGGTACCGCCTCTGCCTCTACCTCGTCCATTACCGCGACCACGCCCGCGCTGCTGCGCGCCAGGGGCGGGTTGGCGACAGTCTCTTGCGAAGTGACCTTGCTGACCGCAGCGAAAGCAAATGGGAACGCCGTCGCGCGTCTGCGACTGAGTAGGTCGGGACCTAACAAACGCTTGACCTTGCGCGGGGGCGTTGGACTGAGCTTGCTGGGTAAGCGCCAACTGCTGCGGCGTCGTGGAGGGTCCGACGGCAGAACGGTTCGAGTTTTGAGTGTTGTCGTTCCAACTACTGCCAAACTGAGCCTGTTCTTGCTGGTTCCGGGACTTTCGCGCTGGCCATTGCTGACCTCTCGCGCCCGAACCCCAAGAACGTCCTCTTCCACGCGAACTTCTCTGATTGGACTGGTGCTGCGTGCTGCTGTCGCGCTGCGATGCGTCCTCCGCGCCATCTTGCAAGCGGCGAACCTCTTCGCACTGTTGCTCGTGCGTGAGCGCAGCTACCAAATCGTCTAGGCCTTGCCTACCGGCGAGCGAAGCGATCATACGGTACTTGGCGGGTACGGTACGCAACAAACAACGCTTGACTTCCTTCTGCCGCGCCTCGGGCGGCATCTCGGGGTACGCCTTGAGTACGAGCTGCTTGATTCGCGCGACTACAGTGTCGACAGGGTCATCGCGCCACTGCACGCTCGACAACTGAAGGAAAGCAACCTCAGAGTGCTTGTCGACGCGAAACAAACGAAGCAGCAGTTCCTCGATCTCTTCGTACGCGAGCTCAATTTGTCCGGACTGCTGATGCAGTTGCCACACGGACTGCTCCGCGTCACCACCGAGATAGGATTCGAGAATGGGGCTCCACTCCTCGTGAGGGACCCGTTCCATCCGCATGCGCTGTGCAAAGCGATGGAGGAACAATTCGGCCGTGACATCGCCATCTCTACCTGGGTCGCCGTAGAAACGACCGATGTCCGCGCCTAGCTTGTGTGACCGTGCGGCGGGTGCGTTCGCGCCATAAGCCTGCTCGTTTCTCCTGGGACGCTGCATCTGCTGCACTGCGTCGCGCTGCACATACTGTCGCGGCTCATCGTCACGCGCGTGATCCAGGGGGCCTTCTCTCTGTCCGCGCTGCCTATCATTGGGTTGCGCACGCTGCTGCTGCGCGTAAGGCGCCACTGCACTCGCTTGGGGCTGGCCGCCTTCTGCTCGCGCCTGGACAGGCCGACTGCGATCTGCGGCTGACGGAATGTCGTTCGCCGACGGACGATTGAAATGCGCGCGCCTATTCTGGTCGAGCGGCTGAGAAAATTGGTCGCCGACTTGTTGTTCGGCAATGGGCGACAAGTTCGGTGGTCTCGCTCTTTCATGCTGTTGTTGCTGCGGCTGCTGTCGTCCGGCGCGCTGATGCGTCGACGCGGGAAACGAGCGCTGATCGTTTCGATTGGGGGCAGCGGCAACAAAGGGAGCGTGACCCTCTGGCGGCGGTGGGGGACCTCCCGCCCGCACAAAAGAGCTGACGCCCACGTCAGACGGGTGAGGGTGAGCGAAGGGATAGGCGTCGAAAACGGGGGTCTCGTCGTAAACGGCGTCGTACTCGGGGGGAAGATCGCGCTGAACGAGGAGCGCGGGCGCCGATTGGGGGGTTTGGCACGAGTGGTCGACCGTGGGAGACGGATACTGCGGTGCGGGGGGCAACGGAGCGGAGAAAGGAACGCGCTGCCGCGCCGAGTGGGGAGTGGGCGAGCCAGTGGGCGTCGAATAGGGAAGGGAGTCGCGCGAGGTGGAACGGCTCTCTTGTCGCGAGTGCGTGCGGCGTGCGGATGGGCGAGACCGGGAACCCGAAGCAGAAGAGGGAGCGCGGGTTTGTTCGATGCGAGACAGGCGCTCGGTGACGGCGGAAAACTGCGCCGAAAGATGTTGGACAGTCTCGGCGAGAGACGGTTGCGGCTGCTGCACGGGAGCGGCGGGCGCTGGCGGCGCCGGCGGCAGGCAGAAGCGGCAGAAAGGATGGTTCGGGTCCGGACTGCGGGGAAGGCAACGCTCGCAAATGGGAAGACGACAGGAAGCGACAGAGCATTTGCGCGGATTCGAAGTGGTCCACTGACCGCAAAAGCAGCACCGAGTTTGAGGCATGATGACCACGAAACCACAAAAGGCGCAATTAGAACGAGTACGGTAGTCGACGGAGACTATTTAGGAAAAGGTACGGTACCGCAAACCGAAGCGTGTGCTAAACGGGAAGGGTACGGGAGCCGACGAAAAAATTCGAAATTCAAAATGGCCGACACAAAGATTTCCGTGGGAAAGGGGAGAGAAGCCGAAGGAAGAACGGCTGTAGGCCACCACTGCAGGGTCTACACAGATCCCAGACCTGTATATGTTTTGCCCAGACCCGGTCTTGGGCGCGATTCCCACAGAGTTCGTGACGGGTCCCAGACTCCGACTACGACTCTAGCCCCAGTGGTGCCAATTTTACAGAGCAGAGGCAATCTCCCGACGGCGGCAGAAGGGCGGCTACAACGGCTCGGGCCCCTCCGACGATGCACGCGCGTCCTGGGTTCCGATTCCTCGAAGCTCTCCACCTCAGACGCGAAAGCAAGCCGGTCCGATTCTTGCGCTTGGCTTCTTCCTCGTCTCCCAATTCCCCTGTGACACTCGACGCGCGCGCGCACGGACGCTAACCAGTACTCGCTGCGCCGCGGCGTGGACGTGTCCTCCTCGACCCAAGCTTGTGGGCTAACGGGATCCTTCGGTATACCAACAAGGGCGCTCACCATTCGCCAACACACACACGAACGCCGCGCACCGGTCACTCGGCTCACCTCCACTATACGCACAAACGGGCAGTAATAGTGGGCAAGAGACAACGAGCGGATTCTCCCAGAAAAGAAAGAAAGAAAGAAAGAATGACGCAAGCGGGCGCGCGGCCAGGCAGCGAGCGAGGGGGGGAAGGAGGGAGAACCTTCTCGAATCTTCCAATCGATATCCGCGCGCGCGCGCCTGTATTTGCATAAGTACAAACGTGTCCGCGCAACGGAAACGCACTTGTACGCAATTTGCATACAAAGCACATGGGGATAGGCGAGATCTTCACGATCGAGGGAAGGGCACCGGAGTGAGGCGGGGCGTCGCGCGATACCGAAAACGCACAGACCTTACAC